>JAQFXL010001192.1:0-13411 GCA_034693445.1 Edwardzetes edwardsi | reverse complement strand
GCCTTTAAAGTTCTCATCTATTTGTCTGAACGTAAGAATTGAATTGAATTTTAATGATTTGATTATCATTTGATCTGTCTTTAAGGCAATGGATATGAGATTTGTTGGGCTTCAGACTGACTGTCCACTCAATCAAACAATTTCTTCATTTATATAATATTTTACTTCAAATGTTTTTAATGAAAATGTTTTCTGTTTTTAAAATATATTATAAGTTGTAAACAAAAATCTTAAAATTTTAATAACCGTTTCATTTATAAAACTTAATTAAAATCTAATTTTTCAAAATTCAAGTTCACCTTAATATCACTCTAGCATTGAATGCAATGCCCGGACTCAGAAGTAATGATGTCTCAGAGGAATAGTGTTTTTTCTGGCAAACAGTTCATAATGAAAGCAAAACTTTTACAAAACAAACGGAATGAGAGCTAAAAATGCATTTCTTTTGTGCCGATCACTGATCCACACATTTAGCACTTATATGTGCGGACACACAAATATTCTGCACAGATATCTGATTGGTTTCGCATGAATTCGGATCAATTGAGGCATTAATCCAATAACAACTCTATTTCATACACTATGGGAGAGGGAGGGAGGGAGGGAGGGAGAGAGAGAGAGAGAGAGAGAGAGAGAGAGAGAGAGAGAGAGAGAGAGAGAGAGATTGCATTTTGAGTTCAATAACAGTGTATTCTATCTGTTGGGTCGACAACAGAGTCAGTGAATGAGTGAGTAATGCAAATAAGGTTTACTAAAATTCTCATTATTCTGTTCAGCATTTGATAGGCTTTTCTCATCCGAAACACAGGCCTCGACGATGATATTATTCACCCTCTCAGTCGATCCCAGATATCACAGCAAACAACAGCCTATCGTTTAGTCTAAGCATAAAAATACTTTCTTTACTCCATTCGCATCACTTTTTTCAACTTCTTTTTTATCCCAAATCTATTCATTCAAACTATTTATATATAAAACTGATTGAAAACCTAACGAAACACAAACTCTTTTGACTCAAAAGAAAGACTTCATTTTCATTTGGGAATTGAAGATATTTTTGCAAGATATTCGAAGTATTTTTTCCCCATAAAAATAGTCTTCTTTTTTTCTTTACTTATCTCTAAAAACAAATTTCCGTTTCTTTTCCAAAAATAATTTTTTCAAAAAACATAGTTTTGAAGTGAATGTAGTTTTTTCTAACATTATTTGAATTTTTTTAATTCAAAAACTTTCAGAGAGAGATGGAGAGAGAGAGAGAGAGAGAGAGAGAGAGAGAGAGAGAGAGAGAGAGAGAGATTTGTTGAGTGTTTTAAAAATTCATTTCATTAACGAAATAAACATTTTCTGATTGAATGAAAATAAGTTTAAATCCCTTAACAGTAAGAAAAAAAGTGATTAATAACTACTATTCAAACAAAATCAATGTCTTGACTGACAAATGTCTCAGATAATGAGTCCATAACCTTCTCCGGAAGTGATGAAGGGAAGGGTGTTATCGTAAAAGTGATAGTAATAGTGGAAGTATTGAAGTTTTTATCAAACAATGTTTGAAGTTATAAATCTATTATTGAAATAAAATTATGTCAATATTTTGATCGATAGGACAATAGACTGCAAATATTTGAATTATTTGTCAAAATTTAAAACTATAGACTCGTTTTTTAAACATTCCTTGAGTTGTGAAATATTTCATCAATGCAAAAATATTTTAGACTTCGCTCAACTCAATGAAAGTACATTTTTCTATTATGAAAATCGATTTATATTCAATCAATTCTGTATTAGAAATACATTTTTTGCAAACATTTTTCAATTACTTAAATAGAGTTCTCTTTTGACGAGAAATGTACCGAAAATTTATCTTAAATTTAGGCCAAAAGTATAAAAAAAATAAAAAACTTTAGATTTTAGACTCGAGTCTCAAGAATTTCGACAAAAATCAATGTCCAGAAGAAGAAGAAGTAAAAGAAGATGTGATTTATTGGACACTAAAACAACTCAATTGTTATTCAGATTTAATTTTGAAAATTGAATTTTCAAACGAAAAATGCAATCATTGGACACAAAAAGAGATTTATTCAGAAGCGGAGGAATAAAAGACAAAAAATAATAGGAAATCAATTGACAAAAGTATTTAATTAAATATAAGTAAACAACAGTTGGAAGACAAGTAACGAAATAATGTCTGCAATTTGTTTGTACTTCTAATGAATGATCGAAAGTCAGACCAAACAAATCACTAATTAATTTGAAACAAAAACAAAACCAAATCCCAAACATATGTCAAACAATATATCATTGGGTTTATTAAATTGAAAAAGCCTTTCATATCATATAAGAATTACCAGGATGGAAAAAGCAAGAATAACTTAGTTCTAGCACTTTAAACTTTAATTATCAACTATGAATTCAAGCAATATTCCATCGGATTAATCAGAATACTGGGGAATATTAATACTTCTCACAATACCAGGATTAATTCCCAATTCAAGCAAATATTATAAAACTATCTTGTTCAATGATGCAAACACTTGATTTATTACTTGAAAATAATTTCCAATTTTCAATAGCAATTATTTTGCTGATCAAAAACAATAGAGCCATGATAATCTTTGCTAAAAACCTGATTGAGGATTGTTAGCTTGCTACCAAGACAACCAAGCTCAACCCATCTATTGGTAATATTATTTTTGCATTTGTTTTGGGTATTATTCTCTAGTTTAGCATTTTTTGCTCCATTCGTCTGCCATTGTTTTCGATAGATTGCACACCAATTACTGTACGGCACAGACAGGCAATCAATCATCTATTAGTGTCACATATTATGTGTAAAAACAATACAGAAAACCCTTTCGAAACTCATTTTTTTATCTGAAGTGAAAACAGATTATGTAAACCAAAGAAGAAAAAGAAATTTTCGCTCACTTATGGATAGGAAAGACGTCTTTAGGTTAGGCTTAAGAATAGATTTTCAACGAATAAACGGTTCAATAATTTTATGGTAATGTAATGCAAAGCAATAATTGAAATATCGATAAACAAATTTGCGTTCAATCAGTCACTTGTGTTGAACACGAAATCCAAACATCAAATACCAAACAACAGAATAATTTCAATAATTTGAGTGAATATTAGTTTCAACTCTCAATAAGAAACGGAAAAAATCTGTTACACAATGTGTTTGCTTGCTATCAATGAAATGGAAATGGGTTTGAAAGATGAAATTTCTTTGGAAAAGCCTATATTTCGGGTCAATACTCATTAGTCTCTCTCTTGGTTTTGATTTACATCCAATAGAAATGCAATTTGTTTTCATCCAAATAAGTGAATAACATTTTTTTTCTGCTCAGAATTGTATAATAAAACAAAGTATTGATTTTGCAATTTAAGTGATGAAAAAGTTGATGAACTACTCATTTAATGGAGTAGTTATTCGTCACATATTTCGCACATACTTTAGATTATATAAGAGTAGAGTCAAGTAGTATATGAATGAGTCGTAAAATTTTATTTTTCAATATTCAGACCCAAAGACTATTCTTTGGTTTATATATGTTTTATATAAAAAAACTTCTGTGAAGACGAAAATTGCTTCCATTAAGTCATCAGAGAGTTTATAAAAGAAACTAATTTTGAAAATATTTCTCCTTTTTCTCATCAAAAAGTCAGTAATTGAAAAGAGGGTTAAGGAAAGGCAGAGAAAGGCAGAAGAGATTGAAATCTATTATGAAATAAGTCTCATATATTTGAATTCAAAGGGAATTCATTTTTAATGTTTTTTGAATTTCGGAAATCTCGGAATCAAACGAATAAAATCTGAAACAATTTGTTCTGAAAATAAAGTTTTTAACAAAACTAAAAATCAGATACAAAGCAAAAGCGGAAAATTGTTTTCAAGTAATATAAATATACTATTTGTTTGTTTTCATTATATGTTGAGTTTTATTGATCTCTCAGATGAGATGATTCACTACTTTATAGTGAAAAGTAAAATACAATCAGAGAGAGAGAGAGAGAGAGAGAGAGAGAGAGAGAGAGAGAGAGAGAGAGAGAGAGATTTTGTTTTATAGTTTGTTCAGTGATTTCAGACGTCAATCTCAATACCAATACCCGCATCAGTTATGATGGAAAAGACATGAAAGGGAAGACCTAAGTGTAGAAGAATTGAAAGAAAAATACTAATAAAATAAAAAGCAATTATTTCTAACGCAATATCTGGTAATAAAATTCAACTTCAATTCAAATATTTGTTTTATTAATCAAATGCTTGACTGAATTATGTGTGCAAACAGGAGGAGAGACTGTGTTTGTTATGAAGTGCTCTGACATTTGGATCTATAGGTTTTTATGATACTATTTAAGCATTTTTATTATGAATTTATTTTGATTTCTCTCTCTTCAGACACAAAGTTATGTCAAAGAAATGTCTGAACAAATATTTAATATAAAGCGCGACATAACTATTGAATCCATTTCTGTCCACAAATGTAGTGTTTTTCACTTGCATTTGATGACAAATAAATGAATATTTTCGATGAATGTCTTGTTATATACTCTTGGAATTAATGTCCAAAACTGGAGTTCAACCAAATATTGACTTATTTTTTGATATTTTTCGTATTAAAACCAATTGTAAAATACGATAACAATAGAAGAAAAAGAGAAAAAGTTAGAGATTTTAAGTCAAAAGCTTTGCTTTCAAAGCTTTTTATCCAGTGATAAGCAAGGTGGTCCATCATTTTCACTCCAATACTATACCAGAATTAATTATGTCAGGCTAAATAATGGTTAGTTAAATTCAAACTAGTTATATTTGATGAGCTTGATCTTGGGAAAAAGCTTCATTCTCTGAATGCTTGGTTTTGTCTGCATTATCCTATTTATTACTATTATTGCTTATATTTTGACTTATTTTTTGTCAAGAATATTATCTTCAATACAATAATAAATTGAATTTTGATTATTCTTTGCTCAGTCATAGCACCGGACTTATGACTCTCACATTTTCACTGTCGAAGACCTAAATTCCAAATAAATGTATTTTCGATTCAAAAGATTATTGGCTATGAATTCCTGGCTATTATTGGCCATAAAAAAAAGACATTTCTCATACAACAAAACTGTTTGATTTTGTGATCAATTCATTTCAACACTGACTTCAAGTGAATCATAAAATAATAATAAAGTTTTAGTGAAGAAAATGAAAATCTTTTGAAGGATTTAGAGTTGAATTGAAAAATATTTATATAATTCATGTCAGAGGTCTTAAAAGATGAAAATAAATAAAAAGGAAGAGAATATAAGACACAGAATAATAGCGAAGATTATAAATAAGTAAAGTAAAAGCAAAAAGAGAGACTTCATTGTAATTTCAAAACACAAACTCAAACACTAAATAAATAACTGAAAGGCTTTGAAAATAAGTTTTTTTCGTTGAAAATAATTAAATACAATATTAATGACTGAAGAAAATTGGGTTTAAAACAAAAAATTAATTTCAATGAAAGTAAAAACAAAGATAAAAAAAATTTGAGCAAAAAATGTTTTAAATAATTTTCTGCCAATAATGATCAAGGAGAGAAAGACCGGATCCTTTTTCGCCAGTTTTGTGAGGAAACTAAATATAAATTAAAGCAAAGTTTGTTTATGTCATTAGTATTCTTGTGGTGCAGTCATTCTCATTGTCTTATCGGATGGCATTCGTGCACAAAATCCAATCCCTTTTGTTTTGCTTTACGTATTTTCCCACTATTTATCGACTGTTAGGCCACAGTTCCCTCGACTGGGCCTACACTGAATAATAGCGACTGTCCTCAAAAAGCCAAAAATAAGATCTAAAAGACGAGAAAATAGTAGAAAACATTTTGTTTATGAATTCTATTCACGAATCCGACGCCTCTTTTGGCGCTGAGTTCAGAGCCAATGCACAGTCCTTTCAGTTGACTCCCATAATAATATCAGTTCTGCTCTTCATTCCTGACCGTAAACCCACTAAAACAGTATTGGATTTCAAGATTTCTACGAAAATCAGGATAACTGAGCCCTGAGTCTCAACTGTAGTTCTCATTAAAAACAGACTATTTATACAATAAACGAGTTATAAATATTTGCGTTCACTGTTTGGTCACTTGTTTTCGATGGCGAGCCTCAGATCAAAAACTCAATTGATTATCGGTTGTTATGCAAACCCATGCAATGATCAGTCAATGCTAAATGAATTGTAAACAATTACGATTTTTAGCCTCTGAGGGGTAGACAAGGAGTGTTGTGAGAACAAAATAATACGTAGCCCTGATTGATTGAAATTCCCATGGAAACAAGCTGGTTCTTGATAATGTTCTTAGTTTGATTCCTTCCTTCCACTAATTATGAAGGGTCACCTTGGGTATGCTTTATTCTGAGATGGAAAGGGCAAAAAAATATTGAATTGTGTTTAAACCCACAATCGTTGCTATTTATAGACTGAAATATTAAACTATTTGTTATGCATTTCGAAGTGAATAACAGTTTTGTATTGTTTTGCTCTTCAAAATCAAAACAGGAATTTTGCCTCTGCTTTGAAAGGAAGGACCAATTAGTGGGATTTTGATCTAATCTGACTCATTATTCTTCCGCTTGAATTTTAATGAAAGTATTGTTAATTCGTTTGATTCGAGGCTTTAATTACTGCCAAACAATGTCTAAACAAATTTCAGATCAATTAAAGTTTTAAATTTCAAAAATTTTCAAACAAATTGTTTTGACCTAGATAGGGTTTCAACTTATCCACCATGCTACATAATGATGACTAAAAAATCAATAAGTTGATTCATTCACACAATGGTTATTAAATTATCAACCTAACTTGAAAAATTAAATGAATAACGAAGAATATAAATTAAATTAAACATGTACGGCATTTATCAGGGTTAAATAGAAGTCAATTTATCCAGCAAACTGTGAACACTGTATTAATTCAGTTGAATGTATTTCATAAATAAGTGAAGCGTTAATAATCAAGATTAATTAGATTTAATGCAATTTTTATTTTTCAACAATGAATTCATTTTCCAGATAAGTTGTTGAGAGGGTTGAGGGAAACGCATAACGAGGAACGTTATATTGACAACACTTTCATAAAATCAAACAAATTATCTTTTCTAGAATCGGCTGAAGAAAGGCATTGAATTTATTGTCTTTTTCAAGAACTTAATTGACATTTTTCATTGATTTTTTTCAAAACATCAACAAAATTGAAGTGTCTTTGCAGGGAAGTAGTCTTTTAGGGTAAACTTGAATTCATTGGAGTGGATATTTTGTTAATTATTTGAAACTTTATTTGTTCAAGTTTAATTTTGATTGATCACTTTTAAATAATTAGCATGATTATGCAAAGATAATCTTCTTGAGTCAACTTTTATTAAACTTTAAGAATTAAGATTAAATCCAAACTTTTGAGAAAGTATTCAATATTTATGTCTTGAATAGATTAATCGGATTAGAAAATAATGGAAAGATTATTAAAACCAGTGATGAACACATATTTTGCAAAACAAGAGAAATGATCAAGGCAAAATCTGCTATAGATGAAATCACCAGCGAATTCAGTCAGCAAGGTAAAAGTTAAAACTACTGATGACTTTGTTTGATATCTCAGCGAATTTTAATGTTGATCTCATTTGACTCCAACCGATGGTCATCACTGATAAAAATGATAAATGAAAGAGCATTTTAAGAGCCAAAGTCTAGACATAGGCTTATAAACAATAAAATGAAATAACAATAAAGTGTTGACTAATATAATGTAATATAAGATTTATCTCAACATAACTTCTCTCAACATATTTCTCGAGAAAATTTCATTTTTCTTAGGATAGAAAAGAGTAAAAAAAGAAATTTATTCTCTGATTTTATGAAAACTTTTCAGTTTATTCCCAGAAATTAGTTTTATTGAAATTTTGTTCAGAAAATGTCATCAAAAGATTCATTTAATGTCTGCTTTGTTTCTTTGCAAATCATTTGTGCGAAAAGTGTGAATAGATTTGTATCGTCGATAAAAAGTCAAAAATTATTTCTTAATGAAAAGAAAAGAAAATTTTCTTTCTTTTCATTATTCACTAAATAGAGAAAAGAAATAAAAGACTAAAGAGTTTGAAAATTTCCAGAAATTTTTGAAAAATCCATGAAATTTCTCATACAGTCAAACATAGTTGAAAATTACAAACACAAATTAAACAAGGATGTTTTTGCAAAACAACAGACTGTATTAACATTTATTCTCTTTATTTTACCAGTATTATGTAAAATTAACCTTTGTTAATTTGTTAGGTATTGGAATTATTTGAAATACATTGGCTAAATAAAAGGTCGCATTATATCAGGATTTGACTGTATTTGAAAATTTGCCGAAAGTGAGAATAATTGCCTCAAAGCCTGAAATAACTAAAAAGAAGAGTAAAACTTAAAACTGCGATAAATACAAAGGAAAGAAAGAAAAGATCTGCAAAAGAATTGATTAGAATTTACGAGTTTTTATTTTCATTCAGTGCTCTGCACTGTTGTCTTTCAACTCAGACTTTTCAGAGGAAATGCTGTCTGAAAAGACATTTGGATTCGGAACTGAAATTTCCGAAATATTTTTCTTTGAAACAAAAGACAAGTATTTCTCTCCTTTGAAATAAAAGATAATTTTTTCGGAGAAAATGCTCAGAATTTGAGTCGAACTCAACTTCTAATCAAATTTTAAAATCGGAATAAGTTATGAAAGGAATTCATACAATATTTGAACCAATATTTAGCTCTGAATTGAATTTAATGTCAATATAAGGGAATAATAAGTAAAATCAAAAATAATTCTTTGAAATAAAGACTAAAAATTAGACAAAAACTTGAACTTGAATTGTGAGCTCTGGAAGACTAATAGCACAGAATTGAGAAAAGGGGACCGACTTTCAGAGTGTATTAATAGCGCTGTGTTTTTGAGACCATCGCGTTTTGACAATTAAGTCGGTCTTTCGAAGAGACATAAAGACTACAATTTTTCTCTTTCTCTCCTCAGCTTTGAGACCAACCCTTATTTGCTTTCATTATTTGAAAACACTTTTTGTTCGCAAAAAATGAATAGAATTATAGCTCAGCATAAAGATGGAGAGGAGTAGAGGAGAGGGAAGAGTTCATTCATTAGTAAAGCATATTTCAACCGTTAAGTGGATTAAAAAAGTAAAGTATAAAATGCATTGCATTTTATGAGACTATAATACAAAGGATATAAAAGAAAAGATTTGCTTTTCGGTAGCTTTTTGTATATTAAAAGTAGTATTAAATTAATTCAATTAAACTATTAATACGATTACTAAATGATTTTTAGTCTAAAAGTAATCCCTTTTAAGAAATTTCTATACAAAAGTCATTAAATAGAAGAATAGATTTTTTGCTCAGTTTTTGATTCAAATAATGCCATTAATTACAGGACGGAATGAAATACTCTTTCTTATGAAAAACACTTACTTTTGTAATGAAATTCAGTATTAATTGAAGTAAACATTACTTTCTATCAAAAGATTGATTTGAATACAAGTTTCTAAATGAATATAAACTTGAAAAATGAGAATCAATTCATTTCAGACGAATTGCAAAGTTATTCACATTTCGGATATGCTTTTAGTAAATTATTTTCCATCTAATGATCATTTGGGGAACGGATAGGGAAAAGACAAGTGAGTGCAGCAAAAGTCTATTCTGTCAATAAATATCATGTGATTTACGATAAAAAATTAGTGAAACAATTGATGACAAGTCGTTAAGTAAGCGAACGCTTTCTTATGATTAACTGTAAGTCCCATCAGATTAGAGAATATTATTAAGGGATCAGAAGAGCAGACGACAAACAGTTGTATGAAAATCTAAATTAATGAATTAGCAAGCTCACAAATTGGGTCGCTTGAAATTTGCATTAGAATCGTCGCCGAGAATCAGTATTCTGTGCCAAAACATCATGACATAATTTTTTAATGTATTTCAATATCAAAAGTCGGTCCCATTATTGATGATCAAAGGCATTAACACTCAGATCAGACTGGAATGGTATCAAAAGTTTATGAAAAGAAGGTTCAGATTAACAGCTGAATGGATCTGCTGTTGACATACAAACAGTGGAGAGTAAGGGGAAAAGCATACGATCGAGAGAGAAGACAGACTAAAATGATGTACAAATAATCATTTGACATGAATTGCAACGAATGGGAACAGAGATGAGCGAAGAGTGAGAGGCTCTGAATGAAGAGAAAAGGAGAGCACAGAATGAGTGCAGAGAAACATGAGATTCAATGGAGAAGACAGGCAGACAGTGGAGTTCTATTGCAATTGTAATGCATTGATGGAGAGCCCAACGTTTGAAATATTGGGTAACGAATGGAGAGTAGCGATGACTGAGTGGGGCATCACTTAAATTGAAGTGAATGGAGAGCGCGAGAGGCCAACCATCTCCTCATCGGATCGGTTAATGCTTTTTCATTTGTAAGCATCAATCGACACAACTATCGGTTCGGGAGTTTTGTTAACAATATTTCGGTTCAATTCAATTCATTTTTTACAACATTAGTAACGAATTTGTTGTATTAGTTTCTCTTACATATAATAAAATTGAATGATCTTTCAAATTCAATAATATCAGAAGAATGAAACGAATATAAGGGAGTTAGTCAAGGGTATTATCCAATCAAAAAATCATCAATTAAAGTGGTTTTAGTCATGGGAAAGAGTGAACAAGGATAAATCTTTTCAATGAAGTCTTGAAAATTTAAATACTCCCAGATAACCTTGGCGATCCCATTTAGAAATATTGAAAACGCGTATTTTATTAACTTATTTTTTGTGAACTATTCATATTCTGTCCTCTTTTTTCTGTTAGGCAATGCTTTTATCAAAAAATTCAAATGTTTTAAATTTTTTTGTATAATAAAAATCTTTTGTCTCTAATGTCATATCAAATAATTATTCATTTGCTGTGATTTGAAAATTGGCTCTTATTTTGCAATGGAAAGAAAGGAAAGGCCATAAAAAACATAATACCGTCTGTAATGTGAACTCTTCTAATTTGAAATCAAATTGAAAGATACTTTTTTGTTGTTTGTCTTCAAGACTTTTAGCGAAATGTTTTCGTTTCACTTATTTTTGTTCGTAATCTTAAGTTTCAATTTTGTTTTAAAAAGAGTGAAAAACAACAGAATATTGAGTAAAATAAAGAAACAAATATTTCTATAATGAGATACACTTTAATTAGAAATTCAATACATTTAAGAGGAAAGACATATAAGACTTAAGTGCTTTGAAATTGCGTTCAGAAATATGATATCACGTGAAAAGAGAGACACAGAATAAGAGGAAAAATCAGTGAAGAAAAACATAGAGAAAACAAAATCAAATCCAAAAGCAAACCTTAAATTCAATTCAATGGGTTTTATGTTTTGCTATCGTTTTGTTTAAAAGTATTTCTTTTGCCTAAAAAACATAAAACAAATGATATTCAAAGCAGAGGCTAAAGAAAAAGCAATTTTAAGGCAGTGTTTTGTTTCAAAACTGTAATAAAAAACAATTTTCTGATAAGTTGTTAACCACTGATGAAAACTATATGAAAAAGAGAGGAATTTAATAAATGATAGACAAAAGGAGTGAAAAGTTTGGGTAAATCTCTGGAGAAAATTATTGAACAAATTCAAGATTTTTTAGATACAAATAACCGAAGAGAGAGAGAGAGAGAGAGAGAGAGAGAGAGAGAGAGAGAGAGAGAGAGAGAGAGAGAGAGAGAGATGTGTTTATTGCTGAGCAAAGAGAGTAAAAGTTTAATGTTTTATAGGTTGAAATAGGAATCACTTTACTGGTGATCGTAATGATGGTTACGTATCGTTAAACAAATGATTTCCAATTTTTCTGTTCTCCCACTCCTTCTTAACTATCAAAAACTGTAACGTTTTTTCTTTAGTAAATTTTTCGTCAAAGCAATTTCAACCTTGATCACAGTAAACGAGGAGAAAGTTTTTCTTTCACTTCTTCTTAGCTCAAAGTTTAAGAGAAATTTCTTTTTCTTTTGGGGTTTAACTGTCTTTTGTTTCATCAGAGAAAACAAGAGAAGAGACAAAAAACAGCTACAAAATTGTGGATCAGTTGAAAAGTTGTCTCTAATGAAGCATTGAGTGGAACAAACGTACAGACAAAAAGTGTTTTATTGAGATCCGACCATCACATCAACTATTGGAAGGCCTGTTCTCATCTGTAATGTCACTGATATCTGGCTCTAAATAAATGTCTGACTAAATCCCAGAAAAAACTTATACTTCTGTCACAACAATAATGACTTATATCATGATATTAACGATAATTCTTGACTACAGATAAATATTAATTATGATAACAATGGATATTATAGATGAATAGTCGGATCTCCTATTATTCTGAGCAACGTAAGCATAAAATTGATTAGATTTTCCATTGAGTAACTAATCTGATAATTGAAAATTTTGTCTTTTCCAAGCTCATTATCATTGAATTTGATTAAATCAACATGATAGATATCTTTTGAATTAGCCATTTCATTTATTCTTGTAATATATTCTTGTTTAATTGCTTTGGAATAAGATGCGAATCCTTTGATAGAAAAGGATTTTCAATTGAATAAAAAAAATGTTTAAATTTAAAAAAAGAGATGATTTAAAAAAATGTATGGAAAGAAAGAAATTTCGATCCTTTGAAAAATCATATCAAATACTAGACTTTGAAAACAAAATCAATGATTCTGTCAATTGTATTGAAAATCCTTTTATCCAAAATTTCAAACATCAAACTCATTTAAAAACTGTATTTTTTATCCATAGGTAAGTCAAAAATATTTTACAGCTCTTGAAAATCCTCTCTTTATTCAAAGAATAGACTATTGACCTGAAAATACACGAATAAAAAGGTACTTCTATTCTGTTGTTTGATTCGTGAGTTTTCTTTTACTTCTCTCTTCTCTTATACTAAACGAAAAAAGTTTAAGACAATTGTCTCCAGAGAATAGTCAGTAAAGGATAGCCGTCTAATCGTCCGCTTAAAGAATTTGGACAATGCAATGGAGGAAGAGTTCCAAAGTCAAGAGTAGACACAATACACAAAACACAAGACTTTAGAATTAAATGTTTGCCACTCGAAGGCCAGTATAAAAAGTATAGCCTTTCCTCTTCTGATAGTCTATCATTTGTTTGAGACAACAGAACATATTCTGTGCAAACCGTTCAGAAGTAGTCCAAAAGGATATAAAACAATTCTGAGCGCACACGGAGTCTGTGTTATTGGAAAACTCATGAAAATGCCATTAAAACAGATTGTTTTTCAAATAATTTTTCAGACTATTTGTGAACAGAATTCACACAAACAAACATTTTTAACAAAATGATGT
>JAQFXL010001191.1:0-13417 GCA_034693445.1 Edwardzetes edwardsi | reverse complement strand
AAAAAGAGGTTTGACTGTATGTACTCGAGTATCAAAGCTATAAGAATAGGTGGTCTGAATATATAGTTCCCCAGCGATAACACCGATTCAGAATCTGATTCCTCTTTAAATAAATTTCGGGCACTACTGATATGTCGGGTGTGAATCACACATTACAACGAACTGCAGGGGCTTTTCACTGATGAAACATTTCATTAAAGAATACACTGTTTTGAATAAAAGCTATGTTTTTGCCGATGTTTTGGCCTTTTTATTGGCCTTTTCTACACCACATCATTGGCACCGACTTATATGCACCAGATTTTGGACAGACATTAAAGCGTGAGTCAGTCAATGCATATCTGCATAAATAGAGAGCCGAATACAAAGAGTCATAAACAGAATAATACCCCCCAGTGTTAGCCCCTACATACTCTTCAGCCTCCCATAATATACTAGTGCTCTCAATGCATACGACTTAGTATTTAGTAGTAGTGGTGATGATTGTCAGTCCTATTGTCCGTCTCATACAGTGTGTCTGATCCAATCCATTGTGATTACGTCTATGACTGTCTCCAATATGCATAGCCTTTCCAATATCCATAGCTTTTGAGCAAAACTAACACACTATGAGTTTGGATAGACTCTGTCTAAGTCTATGTCTCGAAAACAGTAATATTTGGCCGTCAATGGAAGGGATGACACATAAACTGTTTGGATATAAACTTATGGCTTAAACGTTAATAAACTTATTGTCCAATCGATAGGAGAGAGTGATTGAAGTGAATTAAATAAATAATTGAATTTTAGGCTATTATTTTGTTCTTGCACTCAAAGCACCGACACATTGTATCTGTGCCGCACTCGATCAGTGAATGACTCAATCATTTGATCGCATATTTGTTTCCTTCAGAACTGATTTCAATCAAATGAGACAAATATAATCACTTCTTCTCACAAATTGTATTATTGTCTTAGACTTGTCTACAACTCAACAGACATTTGATATAATCCATGAAATGCTGAGTTATTTCGAGAAGAAAATCATAATAAATGAGATTTGAGATAAATATTTTATGTGTTGCTCTCAAATAAGGTCAGACATAAAATGCTTTTTTAGATTTCTTATAATAAATAGTAAAGGATTTTATACTTATAGTGGAAAAGATGAAAAATGAAGAATGTTCTAGATAAATTTGGTTTGGATAAAAGAATCGAATAAATGTGTCAACAGGCTCAAATGTGAAGAGGAAATATAGCGAGAATATGATAAGGGTAATTATTAGCCTCTGCCCATCTCTGCTTCAATTGTGTGAATCAAATAATGATGCGTTTGAGAGAAGAGAGACTCAGATTACGGACATTAATATCGAGTGTTTCGAAGAATATAAGAATTGATTTGTGATTCCATTTGTCATTCAATATCTGCTTGATCATTTGTATCTCTCACTTCCCAACCACTCGAAACCACTAATAATTCACCGAAACATCATTTATATGAACTCAGATGTAATGCAAACCAAAGGAAATACATTTTGAGAGATCCAAACAAAAATAAACTGAAATACTTTTGAGATATTTATTTCTTTAAACCTTTTAATTGTATTTAATTATATTTAAAATATTTGTTTTATTTTCAAAAAACAACTTTTAATTGATATAAAACTCGATAACTGTTTGAAAAAAAAATATTTTGCTTGAAATCAACAAAAAATAACATCAAATCTAATGAATAACTAGTTTTTTGTTCAGCAAAACGAAGAGTGATATCAGAATACAAAACCATAAAAGACATGAATTTGACTTAAATTTTAAATTTTGTTTTAATCGATAATTAAATATATTTTTTTCTATCAAATAAATAACATGATAAGAGTTTAAGAGATTTTAATCGTAATCTAATTTATTACACAATTCCTAGTTTTTCAGTCATTAAAATGTTTTTTAGTTTTTATGAATTGCCTTAAAATTATTGACAAAAAGCTTTAACAAAAAGTTTATTTCAATGAGTATTTCAGCGATGTTTAGGGCTATTGAACGACAAAATAAATAAATAATTGCTTTTTTCCTTTTCCTTTGCTATTCATTGCTATTTCATGAGAGATAAGAAGAAAATGTGAACTTTTAAAGTAAAAAATGTTGTATCGCTTGAGTCCATACAATCGCTGCAAACAATCAAAAGCCAAATGCATTTGAAGATCAAAAAATGTTTGGCTAACAAAAGCGTTTTTTTCTCGTATGTTTCGATGAATGCGAGCACTGGTTATATCACATTTGAGTTCGAGTATGACCAAGATTTCTGCCACTCATTTCATTATATTAATGAGGAGCGATAAGCTTGGTTACTTTGCCACTCTTTGCTACAATTCATAAGAATTTCTTTATTTTTGCATAAAAACATTTTTTGTAGATATAATCCATTAGTTATTTGTTTGCTTTGATTGCAACCAAAATAAAAGGAAAATCCATTATTTCTTTCACTTTCGACTACCAGTCCATCGTTTTTCAGATGAATAAGAATGAGTGATCAGTCTCTCTCTCTCTCTCTCTCTCTCTCTCTCTCTCTCTCTCTCTCTCTCTCTCTCTCTCTCCTCCCAATGGTTGGCCACTATTGTCATCATTTCAAGAAACATATTGAAACAGACGTCTTCCGAGTGCAGAGTCAGTCCATATGTCGGTTCTGATGGCTAACTGGCAAAAGATAGGGTGAAGTTTTTTTTGTAGAGAACAGCAAAAAATAGTGAACTCTTTCTAATGTGAGCTAAGATTTATGATTATCGCTGATTCGCACATTTCTCTCACTATTTCTTATACAACCATAAGAAATGAAAAGCTCTCGAAATGCGTTCTCTGTTTGCAATGCCTTTCCTCTCAGAGGTTTGTCTTTTAACTGGAAAAAGGTTTTTTATAGCCTTTGCATCACATTCTGACAATCATATCGAGAGTAATTCAGTTTCTCTAAATTTACTGGAAGTTTAACATAACCAAGGTATATTTAGCTCAAACTAATTTGGTGTAAATAAATTTCAATTTTATAGTATTGTTAATGTTTATTTAGGACCAAGATAAATAAAATGTTATAAATAATTTAAAATGTAATAGCCTTTTGATGATTCAATGACTCCTTCACATTAACTTTTGGTCTTCAATCCTATGGTTATCCTTTTTTGGACACATTGTGATCGCAAAAGTGTTAGCTTTGACTGCATATAAACAACGCTCGACCGGTTTGCCTGCATTACAGGGATTTCACAAAAGGGATGAGAGAGAGAGAGAGAGAGAGAGAGAGAGAGAGAGAGAGAGAGAGCGAGAGAGAGAGAGAGAGAGAAAGAGAAAATTGAGAAATATTATGATAGGAATCTTTTACGACAGTATGAGTGCAGAGCTGTTATTCTGTGAGGAGAGTGAGGTCTGAAAACCGCCTTCGCTATCATTATATGTTATTCCAGTCTCGTATACGATGGCGTTCCCCACAATCGGCCGACACATTAAGAATTGGATGAAAACAGTTCCGATGCAACGGACTGTGAAATCGCTTTTTATCGGGACCTCAGCTATAAAATTATTGGCAACAGTTGTTGTGTGTATTCAACCCTCTATTCTGTGCTCTGATCGCTCTGTCATTCTTTTGCAGCCATTTTTTCACTGATCACACGACTCAACGAATCAAAAAATTTTCAGAACTCAAAGAAACTTCTGATTCAATGACTTTTCATATGATTTTTCAATTCTAATGTTCTCAATATATTTCTAAACGGTGTAAATGTATTGAATTTGTAACATCACTCCCTTCTTTAGAAATGATCAGGGTAATATATTTCATCGAATAAACACTATTCTTTAGTATAAGAATCAAATTTTCTAGAAAATCTTATGAAATGTAGAATATTTTGCTGGATAAGTTTGTTTTGAAGTGAAATACTAAAGTTATATTTGTTATAATAGTAGTTGAATTAAAGACCCCCTTGACTATCACTAAAATACTCAATAAATTTCATATTTTTGACACAAATTTTTGAGTGCAGAGAAAACTAATAAAAACTTTTCAATATTTTTGCCCAAAATGTGTGTTTTCTCTTCAAAATCACATCAAAGTAAAGTTTTAATGAGATTTCCTTCAGATATGAACTGTGATTATCACCAAAACATAATATTTAAAAAGATTGAGATATTTTTGAAGTTTTATTTATTAAGTTTAATATTATTAAAAGTCTTCGTTATTATTATTCTTCGCCAGAAACCAGAATCTGTCAGATAATGTCATTAAAATAAATTTGAGAAGATTTCCAAAAATAATAGCCATTCGCCTGAAATGACATTTTCCTTATATTATATTTATATATATATTTTAATAGTCAACTGACTTCTCATATGATCTGATTTATAATCTCTTAAACGAGTTGTCATTATCTCTAAAAATGAATCTCAAATCTAATATATAACGAGAAATAAACTTTAATTATTCAAAACTATTTCACTCATAAAATGATTTATGACTTATTCGGAGCGAAATTCCTGTCGATTATAAGACTTGAGAGAAGGAAATACCAAAGAAATGTTTATCAGAAGAAAAACAATACAATAATCTATTAAAAGGAAGAAAATCTCATTTTATGTGACATTTTTATTGTGAAATATCCGATAAATTACTGCTTAGAATGAAATAAAAGACATATTTCTCTTCGCAACAAAACTTTAGCGAAAAATAATATCATTTCCTTTGAAACAAAAATATATTTTGAAATTTTTTTTAATCCCAAAGCGTTTTTCCAGTCGAATACCTCCCGATATGGCCCCCGATCTGACAGTCAGTCCCACAGAAAAATTACTCATAGAAGACGTCAAATGATTATTGAGTGAAATTTTTATCCTTTCGCTCAGGAATTGGATCAGAGATCAGAAGCGCAGTTGGAATCCGCAATGAGTTTAATAATCCATAATATTGGATATATAGCTCACTTATGGTGTGCTCTGATATGAGCCTCGAACCCCTCTAAAAAGAATCTTTCAACTAATGGTTTATTATGCAATTTATAATATATTTTCGGAAATTATATTATTATGTCATTCATTAGATATAAGTATTTTCCCAAAAGTTAATATAAACTAAGGGAACGGTGTGTGTGTTGTGCAGCGTTTGTGTGCAAAAGTCGCGTATCAAAGAGGAAAACGTGGATCTGATTCGGTTGAGCGCCTAAAATAAAACCTGAGTCACAGATCGGCCACAGAATTGCCAATGAGTTCAGGAATTGTGAACAATCGGAAGGGCGAGGAGTCAGTCAGTTCGCGAAAATCCATTTTATTTTATATCGATACTAATCAGTATTGATTGCATATCAGTTTCCACTATTATAGACCCTCACGCTATTCCTCACTAATGACCAAGATAGTAGGAGTCAATAACATAAGGTAAACAAGCCTGATCAAACTAAAGATAAGAATTTAGTTGATATTGAGTTTAGAATATATATATATATAATAGACTTATTTGTTCTAAAATCCGTCAATTTTCCAAGGTCTTGGTAAAAATGAGATTGCATTCAATTGCACCAGGATGTTCAGTCAGTCGTTTAAATAATCTAGATGAAATTTGCAATATTTCTAACTTAGTGTGGTTTATTTTGCTATGAATGTGCAAGTATACCTTGCTCATACCATTGGTATCGATACAATTTATTTAAAAACAGTGAATATATTGTAAGTCATTGATGGCTAGAGATTCGAGGCATTGTCTTTTTCGAGGGCAAAAACTCATTTCATGGTTGAAATTTCCATTAAATTAATGTTTAGATAAATTATTTGTCAGAAAAAGCATTTTGTAAAACACTATTGGTTTGGATTCTTATGAATATTCCTATGTTTTGGTATTTCATGGCTTAAAATACTGAATATTATTCAATATTAATAAATCAATGAATTTTTTGCCCAAAAGGCAAATGTTTTGCTTGAAATCAGTTTAAAATTTTGAATTTGGAAAAATCAAATCAATATTATATTTTAATATTTTAAATATTATAATAAACCGTTTTATTAGTTAACATACGGTTTATAAATGATGGCAATGATTAGCTTTGAATAGAATCCGGAATAAATGAAATTTTGAAATATTGTTTTGCATGAAAATTGATTGAAATCACGCCTCAGAGGATTCCCAGCAAAAAATTAAAAAGTTAGGAACGGTAGGGATGTTTATAACTGATTATTCAAATTTCGTATCTAATGTTTTTCAACCAAAATCATGACTAAGTTGAAAATTTTAATTCATATTCTGAATGATCATGGATAACCTATCAAATCTAGAACCTCACTTACTCTTGCACATCTCTGATTTTAAACACATGAAATTAAATTAAACTATTGAATGGAAATGATTATTCAATTTATGAGTTTTCTATTGAATATGAATTGGATATGAATTTGAGACTCAATTTTCAATTTCGATATTTTGATTGAAAAGTATTTTGAGAGCGAAAGCTATGACTGAAAAATCAAATTTCCTTTAAATCATTGGATTTTTAAATCTGTTTTTGATGGACGAGTTTTTGAGCACACATTTGGCAAAACCCCATAAAAGGCCGTCAAAAAACATTCCGCAGCATTGACTGGAGTTTTAGAGGGGAAACCTTATAAATCATCCAATTCTGGGCGAAATACCGGAAAATCCTGTGCGAAAACTAACTGATCCGCTAATAATGTGATATAAATATTGATCTTATATTTGATATCCAGTATTATTGATGAATAGTCTTCAATAGTATGATATGTTTTCTGCTGTCTTTCCAAAAAAGTATAATATCCACGAAAAACATTATTTGAAAAAATGAATTATTGTTTTCCACTATCGATGTTTGGCTCCTAAGCTGAGGTCTGTCCCTCTGTTCCTCTCTTATTCTATTGCAATAATATGTTTGGTCTTTATTTTTAATAAAGCGATTTCTCACTAATAATTCCTGTGACTCATAATAGCCTAACAAATGAAATAATAAATGATTACTTCAGATGTGAGTCAGAACAGCATCCAATTGGATGCTGAGCTCACAGCACAGAATAATATCAGGAGCTTCAGATTGAAAGCCAGGCAGAAAAAGGCAAAAATCCTTTCGATTACAACCAGAAAGATATGATTTATTGAAAGAGCTATTAGTTTCCATTGCGAGCACTGGACTCAGTCTTTGCTGTCATTAAACGGAAACCAATAATACATTGGATTTAAATGAAATTATTTGGTCAGTCATGAGGTGTTCTCAACCAAAAAATCTGTCTTCAGATGAAAAATCAAACGTTTAATTGAATATTATTATAACTCATAGATGTGAGCTCTTGGAGAGCACCGGCTATTGGAACTAACAGTGTGTATATGCTATGTGTTGGCGTTCATCCGACCGAATCGATTGGGTATTAATAGATCGAAAGGCTTTAACTCTTTCGCTCAGTTGTAAGCCTCCAAAGGGTTTACTGAACTGATTGTCGAACAAAAACAGTCGCAACGACTGATGGATGGATTGGCGAACGATCCGAAAGGTTGTGCGACTAATGTGTGAGTAATTCTGTGTATTCTGTAGTCCTCATGAAAGACGGTATTTATAATACAAATGGATTGAAAGGAATGTTCACTCATTTTGTGAGATGAGAGCCATAAAAATATTAACAAAAAAGGCTTACAATTAATCATTCGATAGCTTCTGTCTGATTGAGAAATCGGTATATGTTTCCAGTCTTAGCGCCAACACTCAGTCGTCTTATTCTGTGCTCTCAATACATTCAATAATAAATTCTCATTTCTTTTTGGCTGATATTTATTCCAATGTTTTGATGTTTTGCTTATAAGTTATTCTCTGCAGTCATTCGAGTCATCCATTCCTTCACTTCATTTCTCTGTGGGTTTTGACTAAAAGACTATTTATTTATATCCACTTTGTGTTTAAGTAATGCACTTTTCCGATACACACACTCAATATTGGGTGGACTCCAGTCCCCTGACGACACCCCCGGACCCCCACAAGACATTAGTCTCACATTAGTCTATATCACGTTTTTCTTTTCTGTAATGTTTCAGAAATTTCAGAACATTTTTATATACGTTTCCAAACAGAATATGTTTTTTTGAAAAAAGCTATTTTTGAAAATTTCCCTCAAAAGGAGAAATATTTTTTACATTAAAAACATTGATTCGAAATAAGAAAAAAGAGATTTATTTTCTAAACTAATCGTTTGTAAAGAAAGCGCTGAAGAATTTGCAATGAATTTGTGCATAAAATTAATTTTAATTTGAAATCAAGTCTCTCTCTCTCTCTCTCTCTCTCTCTCTGTCTCTCTCTCTCTCTCTCTCTCTCTCTCTCTCTCTCTGACAGTGAATGAGTAGAGAAATAAAATACAATTAAATTTCTAAATTAAAGGATAATTTTTCACAACTCATAGGAGGGGGTTCTTAAGCCTTTCCTTTGCTCATTCTATGCTGTGCTGAACACACTATTTCTATACTATTTATTCCAATTGAATGTCGTATTCAATCAAATCGAACCAAAGAAAAACGGGTTGAATGACAGCACAGATCCTACCAGTGCTCACACATCAGTTGGAGAGGGTTTGAGTTGATTGCTGTTGTCGTTAAATGAATTTTTGGGTTCAGAGTTGTTGAGCTCTCAGTTGGTGGAGGACTCTATTGGAAAGGCGACAGTCATTAAGAGTGTGGGGAAACACATAGGAGTCAAACAAACAAAACAAAAACAATTACTTTTAGAGTGGGCTTTGATTTTATATAACATAACAAATAAGATAGACTTCCAATAAGACTGAGCCAGAGGTTAATTCTGGTGCCATATTGCAAATGTGCCACCATCATTTAGTTCACATTACCAAGCTCTGCTAGACTGTGTCAATAATATTGTTTTCTAAATTAGATTAAAAGTAGCAGAAATCCACCAAGCGCAGCTTTGATCATCATAAAAGTTGGCATGGTCCATTGAATAATTACTTAATTCCTAAGAAAATAAGTTTAAATGAACTTGTTTGTTGTTTATCGGTTTGAAATACACAATTACCATCATAAATCTGTTTGCATCATAAAAGTATCATGTTCATGTCTATTACTTGTTTCGATTTTGGAAGTATTTTTAGCACTTTCCCACCATAGAAAAACATTTGAAATGTACTCTTGTTTACTTTGGAATTCACACATTTACAAGACAAAGTGACATTAGTTTTATCTAGCTTGGTCATCTTTGATTTAGCGACTGTGATATATATCTGAGAATAGCTCACAAAACGGTTTTCTTTTCCGCATGGCTTCCACTTAACCATTACTGTTGTCGCGCCAAAAGGGAAACGTAGTTAAGAGAGAGGACTGGCAGTCATTGGCCACTATTGGCCGACAAAATGACATTCGATAGACATTTAAGTTAAGTCGAGAGCTCACGACTTCTCGACTCAAATACTGCTTTAAATTGTTATGCCTTTAGTGGGAAAATACGAATACAATAGAGAGAAATGAAATAAAATAATAGTTTTAGATATTGTATTGAAAGGCAGTCAAAGCACACCATTAATGACTTGTGTGGCCAATAATGACTGCACACTAGAATTGGCTGTTCATTGTTCTCTATCAGTCAGAACGCACAGCACAACATTCAGAACACAAGCATTCAGGAGATGCATAATATTCGCTGTCTTTTATCGTTGAATAAACTTTGGTATTCAGTGTTCACTCAGTTTTGAGGTGAGATATAGCCAAGGCTCACATTAATTCTAACTGATAAGGAGAAAAATCACCAGGATTACCCAGAAAGTTTGGTCATTTCACTCAAATTGCTCTTAGTTTCAATCAATTCAAGAATTTGACCATGAAACTTTGAAATTTATAGTAGATTTATAGAGATTGGTCGGACAGTTATATGATCTTGGCGAGACCTTCCGTTATTAGATGGCCTCTAAATTTGAATTAAGGCTTTAGCTTTTGGTTGAGTTAATGCGGCATAAAATGCATATTCTGTGCAATAAACTAATGTTTTTCATTAGAAATTTATTTAAAGGCAGTTATATACGGAATAATTGGTTGTAATTATATAATTAGATGGCATAACATTATCCCCTTTTGAGTTTCCTCTCCACGCAAATACACCTTTTGTGTGGTGTTGTGCGGTGTTGTGCGGTGTTGTGTCTGTGATGTGCTTTGAACGCCGACCAACTCTATCTGTCGCTCTGGTAATCGTCAGACCGTTTGCAATGAAATTAAATTTTTCGTCTGAAAAGCTGATACCTCGCGAAGGAAACAATAAATTGTTATCCCTTTCCTTTTTTATCTATTTATGCATACAATAATATAAACAAGGGCAAACTAACTGTTAGCTTTTCAAAAGTCGCTGTCCTATCCTATTCTGAGTTAAGGTAATGAATATTCATTGCAGAGGAAAACATATAATTATATTTCTGTGGTTTTTGTATCTCAACTCTATATTCCGGTTGAGATTAGTCTGAATTTCTATTGTATTGGATTAGAGGCAGAGTTTTATGGCTGAGTTCGTTGTTCGCACAGAATAACTTTTACAGCACTAATATCGCACCTGAATTGCAGACTCTGTTTATATATCCAACTGTTTTATTATATGTTGTGGTAATGGATAGACTCCGAGAGGGAGAGCAGAAGAATAGGAAGAGTTTTCTGTGTCATTGTTTGCATGGAAGGCATAGGGATATAAAGTGAAACTGAAATGAAACTGATAGAGCAATACATGTGCTGTGCTATGTGTGAGTCAGACTGTATGTGATTCCCATCTAATGAGGATTGAATCGATCCAATTGTGTGCGTCGTTTGCAAAGTGTTTGTGAAATCGTATACCATTTTATTGCTATTGATATTAGCCGTCCATAAGTACTAATTTTGGGCACAGAATAGCACAGAATTGTATTCTTTCATTCATTGGTTTCAATTGTGTCTCGAATTAAATTAAATGACATAATAATGAAAAATATTTTCAAATCCAAAGAAAGCGTTAGTTTTTGCGGAAATCTTTTCCCAAAAATATATTCACAAATAGAGAGGAATTCCTATTCCAGTCATTTGTTTAAGAAATTGATTTCTTTTATTCTTTTTTAGGACTTGAACTCAAATAATGATAATTGAATCTCTCATTGAATTGATTTTTTTCAATTTCATCGAAAGATTTACTCTTTCTTTCCCTAAACGACCCGTCATTTGGGAAAAAGAGGTGAAAAATCTTGACTCCAGAAAAAACGATTCAATTTCTCTAAAAACTAATCCGAAGTAAAAATATCTCAAAAATTTCTTTTAGTTTTTGTTGGGAAACGAAAGTCTCATTTGATTTGAATGACTGAAACAATTTTCTCCTTCGGTATCGATTTTTTCGACCCTTTATTCTGTGAATTGTTTTTCCCATTTGTTCACAAATTTTTGGGAAATGCTATCGAAAGTCATATTTTGTAATATTCTTTATCCGACTCTTTAGTACTCAATCATTGGTTAAAATAATAATAAAATATAAGACTATTATAAGAGCCAAAAGAAATAGTCAATTGTCGTGAATATAACAAATAATTCTGTATTGAGGACTGGCAGGCAGTGCACTGGCAGGTGATAAGAAATATAATGTGTAGGAGAAAATGGTTAAGTTACAAGTTGAGACCCATTAGTCCAATCCCTGGCAGGAAGTGTTCCGTCATTTGCATCACCAAACCGACAGAATGAGAGAACGGGTGGGGCCGACAGTCACTCAGTTATATACATATCGCACAAAAACATATCTAATGACTTATATAACAGGAGACAAAAAATATATCATATTTTTTCTCTATTAAATGCGAGGGAATGGGAAATATATTCATAGTAACCAAGGTTACTAATTATTCTGTATTCAGGCTGATTGAATTCTGAGCTTTGTTTAGATAATTCTGTGTTAACTTCAATTCATTTCAAATTCACACTTCAGCACAAAAATAACTAGATTGAATAAACCTAATATTTATAGTAATATAACATATTTCATAAAATTGCTTGGTTACCCCTGGAATTGAACCCGGGGTTAGAAATTCACTTTATATGTGATATGTTTAATGAGGTTTAGTCTCAATAATACAATGAAATGTATTTTTCTATATTTATGTGTTGTTTAGAGTCCTCAGGCACTCAATAACCGAATATTCTGTTCAGATATGTATTGATTTCTATGGAATTACTACTTAGGGATAGAGAGCACAGGAATGAACAGTATTTTTATCATCAGCACATATCCACCTTTTAATATGTTGCATGTCACTTTTTGATTTATGCCATACGCTTAATAACCTTTCACATACATCTACACCAGAGCTCTTAGCCAGGCTCAATCATAATGTGTGCCCACAATCGGGAGACTCCCTTTGACTCCCTGATAACAACACTAATTTAGGAGAGCCTTAGCAACAATAGCACAGACATAAGGCTTGAGATTAAGAAAAATTGGCATAACTTTTGTGTCACACGAATGATAGGAACAAAGCATTAATATTTCACTTTTAAATCCCATTTTCAATGTCTTCTTCACATACCATTCCCTACCTTTCCTTCAGTTCTTATTCTCCACCAAAAAATAAATCCATTCTTTTATTACTGAAAAAGTGAGTCAATTATAAACTGAAAGATTAACTCTAAAAATGCATTTCATATAAAAAGGTATCAAATCTTTAGCTATCACTCCATCGAAGAGAAAGTCTAATAAAATATATTTCATATTTAAAACCAAAAATTTATGTGAAGTGTTATCGAGAATTTGTGCACTCATTTAATGAGGAATTCCTTTATAAATAGCTTTGTTTTGCAGAGTTGGAGCACAGAATATTCTGTGCATATTATGCAAAATGTGATGATAAATATACTGGAAATCTATGATCTCATTCCAAAACTATTATAATATATAAAAATTTCACTCAAATGACATAAATTATTGCTTCATATTATGAGCTGATGTCTAAAAATACTAGGCTTTAATAATTTCCATTATGACAATTATGACAAAAGAGACTTTTCGTTCAGTAAAAATTCCCTTTTCGACAAAAATGATTATCATTTGCACTCATTTATGATAATTAGATTAATTTTAGTTTCGCTTAAATCATAATAAACTAATTTAGTCTCAAAATTAACTTAATTTTTGTATTAATGTTTTCTCGCCTTTTGTGTGAAGAAATCTACTTTTTATTCGTGGCACAGAATATAATAATTTTGTGATAACTGTCCCGAAAATGATCTCTTATTCCAAAGGCTTAGAGATATGGTCATCGAGTGTATAAACAAATAAATAAAAGGATCTTCTCTTTCAATAGAAATATTATTGTATTGAAAAAAAATGTGTAATAAAAATACGATTTTCGTCACATTTGATCCCTACTTATATTTGTTAAATATTTACCTAAACTATTGAAAACATGTTATCTCTCTCTTTCTCTC
>JAQFXL010001190.1:0-13420 GCA_034693445.1 Edwardzetes edwardsi | reverse complement strand
ATTTGGAATTTGAGCCCAGACTGACGTCAGCTTCAAGTCATTGAAACGTTTATAACTGAAAAGGAAAGCCATCCCTGGGTTTACTATAAGAAGCTTTTAATCATCAATTAATTTATTTGAAACAAACACTAAATTTCTTTATTTTTAAAAATTGTAAATAAAATCAAAACAAAAATTAATATAAATTTTGAATACAATCAACGAATTTAAGGCACAGAATATCAAACAAATCAATAATTATGTCTTTTAATGTCTTTTAAAATGAATTAACAAAAAATCAATTCTAAAACAGTTGTGAATATATTTTATAATAAATAAAACTAATTAAAAATCATATTAATAACAAATTCGTTAAAACTCAATAAAGTTATCCATTAATTGTTGATATCTTTGATGTCCTCCTCTTTGAAGGTTTTGATTAGAATCTGAAAACAAATCAAAAGGATTTTAAATCGAAAATGAGTCAAAAAATTCGAGGATTACCTCATTTATGATAACCCATCGTTCAGAGTCAGCAGTGATAGTAATCCTCAACTGTTTGACAGGACTCAGGACGTGAGGCACGAATCCATTGGCCATTCCTTTCATTATTTTGAAGCCTCCGATCAGCAAATAGCCATCAGTTGTCACTTCCAAATGGTCTGGTATTCGCAAAACCGTATTCACAGGCAATACCTCAACTCTGGCGTCAATTAGTTTGTCCTCTGGATGTTCTGAATTAGAGGTTCGTATGAAATATCTGTTTACAGAAATAGACAAATAAAGGAAAGCATTAAAAATCAATTTTAAAGGTATTTTCAATCAATTCCTATCAAAAACGGGTATAAAAAGCAATCAAAACAATAATCGATTCAATCGAATGACAGATAAATCAGTTTTGAAATAAAAAACATTTGTTTTGCTTTTAATGGAAAATATTATCAAAAGATATAACAAACGAAAAGCACATACCTTTCCAAATGAATTGGTGGCACGAAATTGAATGTTATGTTATCCCCCTTCTTAGGCGTCATCCCCCAGAAGAAAGTCTCACCAAAATAGCACCGCTCTATGGAGTGGCCCTTATATTCTTTAAGAGTAGTCGACACCTCTGCCATAGGATTGTCTTTATGTGAATAATAGAGCGACAGTTTGCCAAACCCTCTGTCGCGAAGCTTTTGCACCTTTCCCTTGAGGCTGGAATGGGTGCCAATGTGCTGAAAGAGGGATGGCTTGTGGTGTAGCCAAACCAAGTCCTTCTGTTTCTTACACTCTTTGAGATCTCTATCGAATCGGCATAACTTTGTTTGGATTAAGTGCTCTAAAAGCCAATCAACGGGTTTGTCGTTATGGAAGATAACAAAGAATATGATAAACATCGAGAGATCCACAGATTTGAACATTTTTCCTGAAAAAAACACACAAAAAGATTAATCGAACTTCAAATCAATTAAAACTAATTATAACTCAATTTTCTGCTCAAAATAGGCATAAAATTATCGCAAAATAGTCTTAAAGTCTGTGAAAACAAATTTAATCACTAATTTGATAACTGATCCCAGAATTAAATCACTCGAACCACTGCTGACATAACTTGAGTCGACACTCAGCCAACAAATGAGAAAATAATTCAATTAAATGGTAATCACCTATAAATCCAAGAACACAGAAGTCTAGAATAAGCCATTCCTTCTTCTGGAGTGAGACCTTCACAGCGAAGCGTTTCATTTTTGTCAAATATGAGGGTTTTGTGAGTATGTCGTCCTCTAATTGGACATAATATGTAGCCTTTGGCTGAGAATACATCATCAGATACGCAAAGTCCAGGTTCTGTTTGGAGCGCCACCGAACCCTTTCTATTGGATCGCCTAATGTCTGCCGCATTGCACTCATGTCCGGGTAATAGGAGGCCGGCGGCGATATGATCTCCAAAAGACCAGAGTCTATGTGTTCGCCAAACTGTGCCTCTATATCATTGGCTGTCTTAAGAACGTAATCCATATCCGTCTTCGAGGAAAAGAGAGATAATTAAAGCCAACAATAGATACAGAGATTCATAATTCATGTGATTTTATAATCAAATGTCAAGAAAAACACATAACAAATGATAAATCACTTCATTCTGTTCAAACTGGTCTTCAAATACCTCTGCAATGAAGACAACAATACAGGCTTCGGGTCTTTCATCGACTGACAGATTGTCTATCAAATTATGAAGAGTCGACACCAAATAGGACTCAACTTCCCGTTTTACAGTCGGAACGCCGAATACCATTGTATATGAATTGCGGGTCGACTTCGAGAGACGAAACGCCGGTTTTAATGAGTCAACAGTTGACAACAAATGAGGCAAAAAGTGATGAATTGATGGCAATTGCAATAAATCAGAAGATAATTGTGAAGTGCTTTTAGAGCCTATGAATCGTCAAAAAACGGAAAAAAATTAAATTAATAGGAAATTTACCGCAAAATTCACATCATTTCAAACCCGTTAACTCTTTTCCATTATGACATGCATTATGTCACAGACTCTAAGAATAACCTAAAAGAGCACCTGTTTTCTTATGCTGAGCGATTCGAAGTGTCTAATCATTGGTCTAATCTTTTAATGCAAATATCATTAGATTTGAATGAATAGATACTTCCAGAGAACAGAATAACTGAATCTCAGATATAGCTGTCAAACAGAAGAAAGGTGTAAATAAATTTCAATTTAATTCGAGTTTAATGTGAGAATAGTTCTCGCATTCAATGGAGTTGTTGTGAAGACATCATTAAGTCTTATGAATTCATTTCTAATGTTATTAAATGTAAGAAATTACACTATTTTTCAATTTTTTTTAAACTTTTCTTTCTTTTTTCATATATTTCCGCAAACCTTTTGACTCTTGAAGTCAAGTGAATCCCAGTTTTCTTAAGCAATAAATTGTTATTTAATGTATTGTTTCAGTGAATTAAATATTGTTTTTCACGCATTTCAAAGTCGACTCAAAAATATTCTCAACATTTAAGATGAGTTGAATGCACTCTAATTGAGGTTTTGGTCTAAACATAACTTTCAGAACAAAATTTTTGATTTTTTAGTAAAACAATTTCAATCAAATTATCTAGATAATTATTATGCTTGTTGAAAATATCAAAATTATTTGATAATTATGCAAGATAACTAAGACTAATCTAGTCAAATTACTCCAGGCTTGGCCATCAATTTTTCAGTGAAAATATGTAAAACTGTGTTTTGCATAAGGAATGATCGCACAGAATATGCAAAACGAGCGGTTATTAAAGCAAGCCTTCAGTCATAACTCGAAATATGATATTAAAGCAATTAATTTGAGGACAGAATAATAAAAGGAATCAAAAGTTGTGGACAACCGACCGAATAAAACAGCGAACAGTATCTCTAATAGCTTTACAAACAGAAGTAATCAGAGATGCGCAGGCAATTAAAGGCTACTTATGGGTGTCCAGAAGCCTAAAAACTTGAATAGATATACTAGTTTTCGGTATGATTTATGAAAAGTCAAATACATGAGCTAGGGTTATTAATCACTCTTGCTAAATTGGAAATCACTGCTCATCCCTGGCAATCATAAACAGGAATGAAAAGTATTTCTCGCTATTAAAGTCTTGAAAATATGTTCTTTGAATAATAGAGAAGAGATTTAGTGCCGGAAAAAACTGAAAACAATTTCTATGAATCTGAATGACAGCAAAGAAATTACAAATCAGTTATTATTTTCAATCCTTTAATACAAAACATAATTATAAATACGATTATTATTTGCGCTCAGATTTGGGGTCAAAATACTCTTTCACTCAAACAAAACGCTAATAAATAAAAAAGTCCCGAAAAATGTCTGAAATTATTTATTCAACGAATTTAAAAAAAACTAATGAATTCAATGAATGCATTAATTCTGGATTCGGGGCTAAATTGAGGGAAAATTTCGTGACCGACGGAAACCAGTTATTTATAGAAACGAAAAACAAGTCATTTATAATAATTTTAATCCAATTATAGGCTTAACGAAAACGACATCAAAATAGAGGATAAAAATACATTTTATCGACAAATAAATTATAGTTTCGGTTGAGTTTCAGCACTCAATGGACGCAAACACTGAATGCCTAACAAAATAATAATTCATTTTCTCAATAAATAAATATCAATAAAATTAGAGTCCATTCAATAGATTCTATTCAATACCAGACTATGTGTTGAATAAAACTTTTGTGAAAATCTCTTTCAAAGAGATTAACATCAAAATAGACTTATTTTCGACTAAAATCACTATAATTTAGTGTTTCATCAAAAGCCTCTTTCAGAGGCTTTCAGAGCTAAACATTCATGAATTTAAAACATAAAATTCATACAAAACTTGACCCAAAGTCCTATTCAATAGTGACTTAACTCGAAGTTCACGACTGAATCTAATCGTTAAGCAATTCAATAGAATTTTAGACAAATTCATAGTTAAGTTAACGCCAATCATAACATAATATTTCTAATAATCTAAATATAAAACACATTTAAATTTAAAGGATAGGTATTAGAATAGAAGAAGAGCAACAAAATAGAGGGTTAGGCGATGAGGACAGGGATGGATCTGATAAAAAAAACTCGTTTAAACTCATCTGAACCCTAATTTCTTATTTTGATGAACTTTTTATTAATCGAATGCTTTGAATACTTAATCTCAGAGAGAAAGAGAGAGAAAGAGAGAGAGAGAGAGAGAGAGAGAGAGAGAGAGACCCATGAAAATGGCATAAATTTTCGATTTAATTGTGTCTTTAAGGGAAATAAAATCTCGATTTGAGACACAATTGATTGAACTCTTCTTCAACGTCTTCGCAAAGTTTTGGACCCAAAAGACTAGAACTCTTTGAATACATTTGAATATCAGAACTAATGAAAGACTTTATGATTGCAAATAAAAGTATAACAAAATATAAATCTAATGAATAAATAATAGAAACCTTCGCATAAAAAGCCAGTTAAGAGACAAACCATTACTCAAAACACGAATTAATTTGAATCCAAAATAAAATATTTATTCAGCAAAAAAATATACGAATAATAGCAACGAAATTATTTTATGCATCGATTTTTGGCCAAATATTTCGGTCAAAAATCCTAGTTTTAATTGAAAAGCATTATAAGAGTTCTTAGAACCAAAACACTAATCAAAAGAGATTTTGTTTGAAGTGTGAAATAATTAAAAGCAATTAAAAGATAAGTAAGTAATCGATTCAATGAATTTCTAGGCAATCAAACACCAGAAAAGAAAATAAACTTCCAGTTAATTGTTTGACAGGGAAGTCCAGGATAACTGTTTGGGATAAGGTTGCGGTCATTAGTAATAACTCATTACTTCACTTCCAGTTATCAAAATCATCGAAAACTTTGATTAATTGGAAAACCTATTGAATTGAAACTAAGGACCAGAACCAGAATCCCCGCACTTCATGGGGTAAAATATCAATTCCAGGTCTGTTCCAAACCTATGAACATCACTGTATAGGAACTTATCAGACAAACGGTAAATAAATAAATTAAAAGCTCTAAAAATCAATTCACGATTTTTAGTCTAAAAATAAACTCAAACCAAATGACTAAAAAACCTAAAAATTGAATCATTTTTTACTACAAATTTGTAAATATTCCCAAAAAACACGAATTCTTAGCAATAATTTGAAAGATAATCAGAAGACAAGACATGAAAGCAATTAAAACATTAAATCAAAAGACTATTAAATGTATTAATACCTGAATTCCTAAGACTATTGAAAAGTTGTTTAATATTTGTTTCGTTGATTGCATTCAAGTTATTATTAAAATTAGTATTAATTAGATTTAATTTAATCGTTTCTCTCAAGTCATTGATGTCTTGTTTCAAAGATGTGATGTCTCTTTTGCGGTCAGTGGACACCATCTGCGAGTGTTTGAGTCGATCAGACAATTCAATCAAACGATTAGTTAATTGCAATTCAAGTGTCAGACTATTAGACAGTCTTTGATTGCTATCACTATTCATATCAAACAAATAGATTGTCAACAATGGGATCAAAACCATTAATATTATCACATAAAACAAGATCTGAATTAACTTCATATTTGATTTCTGGTCACAAATCAGATCAAACACCGAATCAAAACAAAAATTCAAATTCTGGTCAATATTTTCAAATTCAAACCATTATTAACGCGAAAGATAACAAACAATTGTTTCAAACATTAATTTCAATCAAAACCATTTTAAACACTATTTTTTAACAAATATTTATAACAATCAATAAATTAATAATCAATTAATGGCTAAAAACAAACACAAATCCAATTGAAAACATTGAATGTAAAAGTGTTGCAAAAGTGTCGTCTTTTATGGTTCAATGTTTTCCATTCAAATAACGCTTTGAATTTCAGTGCAGTTTAACCTCAATTCAAACACTCAGTGTCTGCGCACAAGAGATCTCAAGTTATCCACTATTTTAGCACAGCTATGATCATCATGGTACTTTTATACATACAAATTTAACATTGTTTTAAAGCAAATTTCCAAGCTTAAAAATATACCAAATATCTCTGTAGAATAAGGATTCTGTGGAATATTTTAGGTTACTAGATAATTTCCTTAACTTCAAGATGAGCAAGGTTGGTTGCAATAAAAGTTTTTAAGATTAAAGAGAATGATCAAGTTTAAAATTATGATGAATATACTTGAATAAAATATGCTTGAACATAGAAATGTAATCCGTAAAAAACTCAATATATAAATTTTGTGAATGTTTTTAATTTGGCCAAGCTAATTTTTCCATTTCCAACAGATCTACTTGGTCAAACTTAAAAGTTTTCAAGGCCAAATTTATTGAACTTTTAGTTGCTTTTGAAGCTGGAACGAAGTAATTTATGAAACAAGGTAACTTACAGTTAAAATTTGATCCAATTGTCTTACTTGTAGTTTAAAATCAATACAAATAATTCGCTGGTTTTTCCAAAATATCAGCATTTTTGACAAAAGAAGCAGGTCCATTTATATGCACATTATAAACTTGGTTCATATCTCACCTTTATCAAATATAGCTTCATATAGAAGGGAAGACTTTGATTCTCGCAATCAATTATTCAATCTATGTTCAAATCAAGTGAAGTAAAGTAAACCAAGTAATGTCCCAGTTTAAATTAGTTGTGACCTCTTTTAGTTAGACATGCAGTTACTGCAAATCATAGGGAAGCATCTAGTCACTTTTCTCTCTTTAAGATAAACTTATGCAAAGTTATGTTGAATTTCATAATACATTTTACACTTAACTTATCTATAATTTGCAATTAAAATAATGAAGAGATTAAATATTCTTGGCTTTAATTTTTCTCCATTTTTCCAATCAATTGCTTTACAAAACAAATCCTTAATAAGAAGAAAGGGTTGAATTGAAGACATGTCTTTCACTGAAACTCATTGACATTTAATTTTATTTTCAAAAATCTTTAATATTGTGTTGTGCTATACTGTGCTAAGAGGTGGCCTTAAAAGAAATCATCTTTTTCAAAGAGAAATGCATCTAGTTTCTCTTTAGTTTATTTTCCATTTTCTTAAACAAATCAATGCATTCATTCATTGTTATTATTATTCAATGCATATTCGATAGCATTCATAACTGAATCAGAGTTTGAGAGCGTTGTGAGACAGTACAATCAATTTAGCAAAAAGCAGAGAAACGTGAAATTTGCAATTTATTGGTCCAGTCATTTGAACCTCATTTTTAATGTTGAAAAGTGAAGAATTCGTGGAATTTGTAACAAATATTTGTGTCATTTACAGGCATTTGAAAGATAATTGAAGAGATGATAAAGTCTGAGAACATGTGATGTCTTCACTTAATTGATCTCAAAAACGTGTCACAAGAATGTGCTTTCAATTAACGATTTCTAAGTTATTGACAATTATTTGCATTTTATTTATTGATTGATAAAAATATCATTACAATTATATAAAGCCGAGAAACCCCCAGAATAAATAGAGTGCAGATTTTAAAGAAATTATTGCATCAATCAACTTATTGTTGCAATTGTTACAAATTATTGCATCAATTAATTCAAGTAATTTCCAATTTTTTCAAAAGAAATGAAAAGAATTTGAAACTCAAATACTCTGAAAAATATTCTCAATCTTTCCATTAATTATTCATTTCTAATAATCTTGCAAACAATAAATTGTTTTGAATAAATATCAGTTTCAAAGGTCTTTTTGATTGAAGAAATCTTTGCAAAAGAATTTTTGCATTTATTTATAAATTATTTTCCGAACAATTTTATAGTAATTCAAAATCAATGAGTTTTTAAATGAAATATCGAACGAAATAATAGATTCTTTTAAAATTCAATTCAATGAAAAATAAATTTGAATTAAATTTTCGAATATTTAAGAAATTTTTTCCAAACCATAAGAAACTCATTCTTCAGATACGAAGAGGAATGAGAACAGACTTAAGATGTATTTCGAAATAGCGTTATCTCCGAGTTTGGCCTTTCCTTTGCCCGGTTTGGACTTGACTTTTGTGCAAACGGCAGAATTGATAGGAAACACATCCAACGGACACATCATATTCGTGATCATTCCAAAATTGTCTGTAAGGAAAGACTTGAACACTTCTCGGCCCTTATCGCCGCACTTGTCTTTCATCATAGTTGTGGTACAGTTGTCCCAAATGTTATAACCGCAGCAGAGGGTGGAGTGAATATCATCCACATTGATCTTCGAGGTCTCGATATTGTTGACACGCGTCAGGAATTTGTTATTACAATTGGATTTGTGTTCAGTAGTGCTGAAGACCTTCTCATGAAAACACGGAGATTGAGATAAAAACGCTAAAAATTGAACAAAAAATTAGTTTAAATCATAATTAAAATCTAATCAAAATTACAATCAAATCCGATAATAAGAAAGAGAAACAAAAGAGAATTTAATTATCTGTTGTAAATAAAGATCATCAAGGACACACTGATAAAAATGAGTTTTAACCAGGAATAATCAGCGGCAGGGTACATTTTGTACTTTCCTGACAGAGGTTGCAGAATAAACTAATTGCTTCCTCAAAAAGTCACATTTAAAATTGACCCCCTTGGATATTTATTAAATAACAGTAAAGGGTTATTGTTATGAAAATTACCCAGGTTAAAACTTTCAATTAATTTGACATAAATTCGAATAAATACAATTTAAAACTGCATGAGTGGTTAAGTGAAACTTGCTAATTCACCTTGGTCAATTAGTTTTCATGCAAATTAAGTGCTTATAAACAAATTTTCATTTCATTTCACGAATGAGTTCTCATTTGAATTGAAATAAAACACAACTTCTTATGAAATAATTTTAAGTTTTTCTTCAGAAACATTGAAACCAATTTAGATCAACAAAAATAAGAAATGCAAATAATATCATATACTGTGAAAGTTAATAGTTTATAGTTTGTAGGAACGAAATAAAAATATATTAATTAAAATAATTTATTATTTCAGTTATTGTAATGAATTGTTATTCGACTGAAAGTCAATTCACTTTCACAAAAAATATTGCAATAATTAAGTCAAAAGTTTTGTTTAATACAAATGCAAATAACAGCAGACTTTTCTTAAGTGGAAAGTTGTCTGAAGTTTACTTAACCAAAAGTTCACATAAATTCCTATAAAATACTATTCTGATTGAGTGTCAGTTTTTTCTTATAATCCGGGTCTAAAACAAATACACTTTTCTTGAATTTTTACAGAAAGATAAACATAATTGAAATTTTAAATAAAACTTCAAACAAAATATTCAATTCTTATTGAAAATGACCCTCATAAGTCATAACTCAATGTAAGGAACAATGGGCAACAACAACAGCCAATAGGGGAGAGTATAAAATTTATCAGCAAAAATATTTATTACTTCATCTTCATTTATAGATTTTAGCTTGATCAAACTAGCGATGGCAAGGTAAACTGAGACTAATTGACTATGAGTATTTTTTCAGCATGGAATATGATCTTGTTGAAAAAATCATCAGGACATTGATCATTGTTGAGAAATAAAGAGTGACTTACTTGATTTTCTCTGGTCATCAGAACAGAATCGATTGATTCTGAAGTCAATTTGATCGAGGATTAGGTCACTTAACTCTCGGTGAAGAGGTGTTCCACACTTTTTGAAGTAGTTTTTCAAACACTTCAAAGTGTCGTCTTTTACAGTCCTTAAGTCCAAGAAATTAATTTTTAATTCAACCAATCATTTAATCAAAATTTTCATTTGTGTTTGTATGAGGTCTGTCCCATACTTGCAAATCCTGTTGATCCCGGCCTCAGTTGCAATGATAGCAGTCGGGTCTTTGCCTTTACCCAACTCTACCATTTTGTTGAGACATTTTTCAGCCTCCTTCTGATGGCACTGATCTCCTTTCCTACTTTTGCTCCGACCCTTATTGCGGTTCCTTTTGCGCTGCGCCTCACTCTGGTTGACAATCAGTAGTAAAACAATCGCTAAAAACAAAACTTATGGACAAAAAAAGAAAAAATGCAAAACATATCAAACAAATTATTAAACATTTGTTTCAATTAAATACTCACTCGATTTGAGAGAAATTTTCATTTTATAAATCAATTGAAATAAGAATTTAATCTAAACTGAAGTCAACTCTAAAATCAAATGAACAGAATAACTAACAAATGAAGAAAACAAAAAATCTTAACCGAATGAAAACTTTCCCCAAAAGTTTTGACTCAGAATTGAAATTCAATTGAATTAATCTTTGGTTTGTATAATGTTTTGACAGCAAAACTGTCGGACAGTTTTCCTTATAACAAGAACTGCAATATACGGTTGAACTTTGTTTTAGAGCGAAATTGAGGCCAAATATTGCTCACAATTTTTGGTATATAATGAGAGAAATGAAAAAAATTGTATTTTTAATAAAAAATAATAAAAACTAGAAATCTATGACATCGATTGAAGTCAGACTTTTGCTTGGAGTGAAAGCCAAGTAAAAGTAAGAAACTAATCATTAAAAATGAAATAATGAGATAAACTTAAACTTATAACACATCACAAGACTATAAACTTGAAAATTTTGAAAATAAATCTCATTATCTGTTTGTTAATGAATTTTATTTTCAATTAATTTTCTTTTGTATTAATCTTTGATTAGAATTATTGCAAAATAATTTCAATGAATTATTATCCAGTTAAACAATGTTCAAGTTTACAAACATATCAGAATCAAATTGTTAATAAAGAATCATCCAAATATTTCCACCTTGGTTATGGACACTTATTTAAAAAAGTATTTTATGTATTAAGATTGTTAACTATCATTAACCAGAATAAGTTTCATAACAGTAATTCAAAATTGTTGTATTATAATGTCAATTATGTATTCATATTTTTGTTTTTTAATTTCAACAAGATGAATTATGAAAGAAAGAGTTGACATAATTGTCTGACAATCAGTTATTTATAACTCAGAAATTCATTAAAATAACAATAATTTTTATTACAAATATTCGAGTACTTCATAGAAATGCCCACATTTTTGAAAATAATTTTGTAAAACATCTTGGTTTCTGTTCCAATCAGGGTTTGCCAAGGACGTTCAGAACAAAATTAATTCTTATCAGAAAAATTTTGAACCCCTGAATTTTAATGGTCTGAACTCAAACTCTCCCTCTAAAAATGGTAACAAAATTTCCCATTAATTGACAGTCAAAACAAGATTTAGACCGGATTTAAGACAATATAAAATAAGTTATGCAAAAATTACACGATTTAAACCAGGTTTAGCCCAGAAATGGCTATTCAGTCAGCCATTTATCGCCTGACTCTCTCTTAAGTCGAAAAGTATTGCGAACCCCGTTTCCAATGGCTTCGATTGTTATGATTTTGGATACAATAACGTTAGTATTGTTAACGACAACAAGAAAGTAAAAATAACAGGGTTAATTGTTGCAAACATTCCTTAGCGTTCAAATCAACTGACATTGTCTATGAATAGATCTGTCTTAGCCATGATTCTCCTTGATTGAAAGGCAAAATATGTCATTCTCCTAGAAATTATTCATAAATTTATATCAAACTCCTTGAAAATTTTGATTATGATTTGAGGTTATCATAACATAAATCTCGATCTTAACATAAAATACATTCAATTCATAGTAAACTCATTGATTAAAATTTGAAGATTACTTGATTATCACTCGGACACCTGGTAGCTCTATCTATGGATGAGGAGGTAATAATTCTGGATAGGAATGGTTGTGCTGTGATAATAGCTGGTACAACGGAACCTTCGAAATATTGACGGCCTATCGCAAGAGAAAACCGTCAATAACATAGAGGGTCAATAACAGGGAGTAATTTTAACATTACAGGTATAGACGGCAAATAATTATTTAAACCTCATCAATACCAAGGAGATGTCAATAACAGGGAGGTGAATAACAGAGAGGTTCCGCTGTATATACATTCTTGAAAATGAAGAACTCATTAGTATTCTTTACCTTGATCAAAATGATTGCCAATAATTCCGAAATCACCGAAACTATTGAATGGGAAACAAATGTTTTCAAAATTCCATTCAATGACTTTATATCACAAATGGAGACAAATAGCGACGGCTATCAACGGAGAAGGCGTTTATTTTCTGAACCATAAAACGAAATCCAAAACATATCTGAATTATTTTTCAATTCACTTCAAACAAACTTAACAAGATTGAAGTCAATGAAAGTGTTCAAATCGATCAAAGAGGATATAACGTATTGTTTATCACAAGTGATGACAAAGTATTTAGTTTCGGTTCCAATCATTACGTTTGTAGTGTTGTTAACGAACCACAACTTATACCAGAATTTTGTCACAAAAATACCAAAGGTTTCTTCAATGGCTCATAATAAGGAAGCCCAAGCTTTTTGATTTCATGGGTGGATAGACAGATATATGTAAGATGAAGGACAAAATTGCAGTAAAAAATGGTTCCGATAATCTCAAGAATATTATTCAACAAAAAGCCGATTATTTTGGAAGTAAATCATTGGAAGCGATGAATACAATCGAGTATTTAATTTGCTGTCAATTGTTTAAAGAGTTGTTAGAATGCGTTCAATATTTGTATGGATTGAAAGTTTCAATTTGAAAACATATTAAATTTATAGAGACCTCAAACCTTTTAATATTCTGATCGCTAAAGAGACAAAAATGGAAGATATTTGAACTATTATGTGACGACTGACTACATTCAATAGCTCTTTCACACTGTCGTTTACTCCGGGTCCTGCAATTCTAAATTCTTATCCACCAGAAGTCATACGGGAATGGCAGGTAGAAGTCCAACCCCGTGTCGATACAGTACTAAATTGGAGTTTGGAGTCTATGCATAATATCAGAGCAATTGTTTGACTTCGACACCAATT
>JAQFXL010001189.1:0-13424 GCA_034693445.1 Edwardzetes edwardsi | reverse complement strand
CTGTCGGATGTGTTGACCCAACAGAACAGCACAAACAGTGATTTTTCAAATGCCAACTCATTTTGCGACTATTTATTTATCAAATCAAATAGTTTTCACTTATTTTCGCAATTTTTCATTCCTTTGAAACTGAATCTCAACTTAAAGTGAAGTTTGATTTTCTCGTCAAAACTTTTGTTGTTTTGTTTTGTGAAGTAATGCATAAATTTCTTAATGATTTGCTAATGTATTTGTCAGTCACTTAGTTATTGTGTCTCAACAATAGTTTTGTTAACTTTTATTCTTATTCTTTGGTCTGTCCTTAGAGTGAATTGACTTTAAAAGGGGACGACTTCACGAAACAAATGTTCCAAATGTACAATACGTTAGAGGATATCATACACTCGTCCAAAATGAATGACAATAAAAGCAGAAGTTTGGATCAGATCTTCGTCGCTAATAATCAGACGACAAATACGGATACGAATCAAAAGTCAAATACATTGAAAATCAATAATAATTGTATTAATAATAGTGTTATTAGTAATAGCGATGAGAATCTGGTGAACGCCAACACTAACTCCGGTATCAGTCAAAGCAATCAATCGTTTCATTCGTCTATTGATTCAAATGACAGTAATTTCAGTGACTTTTGTCAACAAAATATTGAAATCAAACTCAAAACTAATAATATCTGTAATAATAATATTGTATTGAATTCAAGTGAAAAGAGCCGTCAATTGAATGCTGCGAACAATCCTTCGTTGCATTCAATAAATAATGAATCGATAAATAGTTTGAATACTTTTGGTTCAAATAATTCGCTGAATGTCTTCGACAATGTATGCGATCAACAGAATAATAGTAATAATGTAATAATTAATAACACTGTTATTGATAACCATTTGTCAGTCAAACCCCAATCAGATTCAGTCAGAGTTAATAAAAGGCTTATTTTGAAAGAGAAGAAAAGGATTTTACAAGAATTGGATATAACTAATGGTTATATTAATAGGAATTGTCTTAATTCCGGCGACCATATTGTCACCAATCCTTTGTTGGACACAATCAATACATTGACTTCTTGTTCAGACAGTTCTGATGAGTTTGACATCAGTAAGAAGTGCTATTCCAGAAGTGAAAGACATCGACGAATATTTAATAATCCGCGACATCTGAACCGTAAGTCTACTAACAATTATTATAGCAGTTCTGAAACCGAGTCGGTCTCTGGTTATACCGGAACCAATTCATTAGAATCTGGTTATAAATCAGACTATTTGGGTTCTCATACGTATGAAGTCATTGACGGCAGCTCTTTGTCGTCGTTGGGCACAGCCCTGGACTGCACCGAACCCTCAGTTGTTAAGTCTGTCACCGAAGCAGTCAATCATTCGATCAGTCATCAGATGACAGGCAATGAGTCGACAAATAATACTTTGAAAAAGAAAAATACATCAAAAAAGGCGTCAAATGAGTCGTCGGCTAAGAATTTATTTGAAAGAAATTCAAATAATAATCAAAAAAATTATTATAAGTTTAATGAAGTTTTGAGTGAAAAACAACAAAACCAAAACCAAAACCGGACTCCGGACGACATGAGCAGCAATGCGAGCGTCGATTCATTTCAGACAAACTCTTCGACGACTAATACTAATAGCAGTCAGAAATCTGTTGGAATGTTCAGCGAAAAGATAGCGAATCGCTTGAAGGCATTCAATAACGACAAACAATTAGAACATTTACTCAAACTTAGAAAATCTCTTCTAAAAGCCCTCAAACGCTGCGAACAGATCTCATCGCCGACCAACTCTCGCGACGGCAGTCCTACCACTGCTGGCGTATCTGTGTCTAGTCGCTCGTCCAGTCCGGCGTCGACTATCGTTAGAAACACTCAGAAGGGAACCAATAATTCGGTTAACAGCCGAAGACTCAGAGATGACATCAATTGTAGGGAAAAATGTAGACAGAAGTCAGTATTATCTCCACTATCTATTAGATCACATGAAGAGCAGGACAGGAGTTGTGATCAGTTGTCAACATATTCGATGAGTTCAATGAACTCGACTTCGAGTACTAATAGCAGTAAATACAATACCATAAACAGCAAAAGCGTCCGATTCAACGGCTCCGTCATATTTAGTCCGGTTTCCAACCAAAATGAAGTGAAGAATAAAGCGAAGCAACAGATTAGTGGTAATTATGCGTCCAATAAGTCAATATTGAAGGACCCGCTCTGTGAGACACTGAGGACTTCTATTAATGCGGGTGAGTTCACCAATAATTGTTCACTTGAGGGAGAGATAGATGAGTTGCTCTACGGCCGTACCGGACCTTATTATTACTCGCCTTCGCTTGAGTCCAATCCTCACTTAGGACTGGATGAGTGTTTGAATCCCTTGTCCAGCATTTACGTGAGCAGAATTGAAGAAAAATATCGCACATTCACTACAAGTGGTGGCCATACAAGCAAACAGTCCTCTGCGATCAGCACTGCCGCCAATTCCAAGAAGACCAGCGCCTCTTCTTCTAAAGGTATGTCTGAGAAAAATAGTGAAAATAATTTAAATTATATGTTATACGACTGTATAGTATTACAGAAGTCTTAGTTTTAGAAATCCATTAATAGTGAGGGACAGCGATGAGAATCAAACGATGAGAACATTGTTTTCTCTTCTCTTAGACTTGTTTTTCACTCAAAGTCTTTGTGAGAGTTTTCAGTTCAAACCAAATGACAACTCATATAATCATATAATTATCTTCTGATAAATACATTAAATGGGAATCAGATTTGAATTTTAAACACTTCTTTGAAGAAAGTTTTTCATTGTATAACAAATAGAATTTGAATGATCCAGACTATAAAATACCAGAAGAATGTAAACTTACTTCAAAATTACAGCTGTTTTGCCATAAATACAAAGAAAAGTTGAGAATATTGTTTCCCCTATCAGAGGGTGTTTTATCCCCCTTTTCATCCCTCAAGTCGCTGACCTTGGTGGGCCATGGCTTAATTTTTGAACTCAAACATATTGATGAACAATTAGTAAACTGAGCCAGTTCCATTAATTTCATGTTTGACAAAACATCATAAATTAAAAATCTAGGTCATTTTTATTTTTAAAACATAGTCGATATTCTAAGTTTTCGATAATTATTTGTTATTCAAGCGTTTAAATGTGTAAATTACAACTGATTTAGAATACCTTTACGAAAGGCATTCCGCATATGATTACTGATTGTGTCTTTCGTTGCAATTCTTATAAACTGTTTTTAATGATTGATTTGCAGATAATTTCGCCAAAACCTATTCAAGTCATTTAAATGATATATTCGGTGAAATATACCTTTCATCAAGATGAGTTACATCGATGACAACGACAAGCAAAGCAGTGAGGATTAGCAGTGCATAACATTTTGGCAAATCTGTCGACAATTTAGTGCAAAATATATCGTTTTTAACATTTGCTGAAAAGCGGAGTAAATGTTATTATAAGCAACAAAAACAACTTTCTTTGTCGCGATGGGAGATATTGAAGACAACAATAGGATTTTAGACCCGATAGGAGTGGTTGACCACCAGTTGAGCTCTCGCTAATAGTTTGCGACACATTCATGAGTTTCGTCAATAGATTCAGAGAACTTTTTTGGAATAATTCGCTGCAGTTTTTCACATTTATCTACAAATTATTGGAATCAATTCGAGACTATTTTCTTCACTGGATTTTTATGAATGTCCTGGAGGTGAAAAAATTCAACTCAAACTAACATGTTAATTTTGATGAGAGTAGAGTTGAAATTTCTTCAAATTCAGAAAGTTGTGCGAAAAGTCTCTCTTTATATCGTTTAACGTTTAACAATGAAATCGAGTCATTTCTCATTACCAAGCAAAAATTCTTGAAATAATTATATTATACTAGAAAATGAACAAGATATCAACAAACATAATATATTATATGAAGTTAAGTTATCAAGAAGTATTACCAAGCTCAAAAAGGCTAGTATTTGTATATACAGATCTCAGAAATCTTCCAATTGTTTAAAAGTCGAACATTTTTTCTATTCTTTGGTAGTATTTATAACTCATTTAATAATAATTTAGTAAATTTTGATATTTATAACAGTCTTTACAATTATTATAACATTTTATTCAATGCAAGTGTCAAACGCTTTATATATAACACAAAAATTAGAAGTGCTTGATCATTCTATTGGCCAACAGTTTCTTGAAGATATCGGAAGACATTTGTCTGGACTTTTAATCAAATGCGAGTCAGAAATAGCCGATAAAACAATCATTCAAACATCAAACCATTAAATACCGAAATTACTACTCAGTTATTAATGGCTGTCCGGTGTTGCAAATGCTGTGCTTTGGTTGGAGATCTAATAATCAAAGACTTATTCGTTGTGCGAAAGAATATGATTTCACTGAAGAAGAATATGAATAACAAAATAGTTGTTTAGTTTTGTCGATAAAATTATTAAAAACTTTATCATTGATTGTATTGATTGTTAACAATAAGGAAGAGTTAAATAAGAGTTAAATTATTGAATTGAATCCAATTAAATGTTTTAATTAAATGAAATTTTAGAAATTTTAAATCAAATAAATGTTTAAAACACCGAAAATTACAAATTCGTCCCTTTTTTGCTCTAAATAAGGTTGGACTCCAAATTGAAGTTTTGTGCCTTGGTTATAGTCTGATTTTGACTTTTAAGTTACTCCAGGATTTTATTCATGAAAAGGATTGTCATAATTGGTTCTATGCCTCAATGAAGAGGTCATACCAATAAAGAGGTAAAACTAATGGACTAACTGTTCAAAAATAATTATTTGAATTTGAAATAACGGGTCGCTGAAGGCATTACTCGTTGAAAATTGCAGTCATTTATCCTCACATTTGATATTTGCTCCCTTTGCCCATCAGTTACCATTTGATAATTTATCGGAAAACTGAATTTAAACTTGATTTGTGCTTGCTTATTTAAATTAAACATTATTCTCAGGTTCATCTGTTATATAAATCTGACATTTTGTGAGCGATTGTTGCAGTTCTGGATATGAATGGCTTTTTTGGCTAATATTTCAAATTTAATTATTGTTCTAAACGGGAAATATGTGAGCTCTTCAGACTTATGCAAAAGACCTGGGTCTGCTTTTAATTTAAGTCTACTCGAGGCAATATTATGCTGACAACAATTCATTTTTTATTAATAATTTTACAAATTATAAGTTCACATACTTTTGGCGAATAAATAATAAATTGTTTTCTCTGAATATTTTAAATTGTCTGCAATTTTGGGTCAAATAAAAGTTGAGTCAAATGTTTTTTCGGCAGATATTTGAGCTTCAATTGACTTTCCTCCAAGAAATGGAGTTTCCTATCAAATGATAGCCTATCATCAAATTATAAGGAATTCCGTTTCAATTATTCTGATTTATTAGCGATTGAATTGCAAGAGAAAATTATTAGAGCAATCAATGTTGGATTGAAACTAAATAATATTGGGATAAGACCTGAACCTCTAATGAGAGATATATATCTCAGATAATTTATTAATAGGGGAAAGAAGAAGAAGAGGGCAAAAGTTGTTTCTCAAAGTAGACTTACTGTCAAAAGTTTAATAAATTGTTTTAATTTCTATTGAATTACATAATATTGACGTTAATTATGTAATAAATGTGATAAACATTTCTATTAATAAATAAAAACCTTTTATCTGATAATTGAATGCAAATACAGTTAAAATGTTTTTGAAAATAATGAGTTTCTGTTGACTTTGAAAATGAAGCAAAAGTTCATAATTAGATTAGCCTTGATTCAATCATGATTAAAACCAATTCAAATTTAATTAAATACCTCAACTTGTCATCAAATACCAGGAATATATATTTCTTGGTATCAAATCAGTTAAATAACAGAAAATGTAAATCAAATTTGTATTTAAATCGGGATTCGCTTCGGTTTTACTCGAATGGAGATAAACACAAATCCAATGATTTTCGGTATAATTATCGCAAAACTTTGCTAAGAAGTGGATCAGTTGTGGCAGCGATTGGAACCATTGGTGTGTTTTGGTTCAATGCCAGGACGTATGTCTTAAATGCAGATAAATTAGAGCCCAAAGACATTGATTTGTCGCAATTCGGCCGAGAGATCAAAGGTCTTAAAAGCTATACCGCAGAAGAAGTGGCAAAACATAACGATTTGTCAAAAAGAATTTGGGTTTCCTTTGGAAGCGGTGTTTATGATATCACCGATTATGTATACCAACACCCGGGTAGCGATAAAATACTAATGGGATCGGGAGGAGCTCTCGAACCCTTTTGGACGCTATTTGCTGTCCATAAAACCAAAGAAGTGATGAATCTTTTAGAAAAATACCGAATCGGAAACCTCGATAAAAAGGACCGAACAGAACAAAAACAGGCTTCCGATGACCCCTATGCTAATGACCCTCAAAGACATCCAACTCTTATGCCCAGGTCTCAGAAGCCATTCAACGCCGAACCTCCCGAGGAATTACTCGCTCAAAGTTTTCTGACTCCAAAGTATTGAATACTTTCGACGATTTAATTGAAAATTTAGTTTTAAAGCCAATTGTTTTTCAGTGAAATATTTTTTATTCGGAATCACTTACCGGTGCCTCAAATCGATTTGAAAGACTATACGCTTGAAATCGAAGGCTTTGGACTGAAATCACCCAAAACTCTGACTCTCGAAGAGATCAAAACTAAATTCCCTAAGCATTCGGTGATCGCAACGATTCAGTGCTCCGGAAATCGTAGGAATGAAATGAATAATGTATTCAATAAATTGTTTTCTTTTACTTTAATCTTATTTTGTATTACAGATCAAAGAAGTTAAGGGACTTTCTTGGGGTTCGGCGGCTATTGGTAATGCCAAATGGAGTGGCGCTCGACTCACAGATGTCCTCAAATACTGCGGTTTGGATTTTGATGACCAAAATATAAAACACATTCAATTTGAAGGACTTGACTTCGATGTCTCGTCAATGCCTTACGGAGCGAGTGTTGAAGCATTTCTGGTCAGTCATAAGACAAATATTTTTCGATTGACTGGGTTTTGATCAATCATTTTCAGGCACTGAACCCAAACTCAGATTTTTTGATAGCTTATGAAATGAATGGCGAAGACATACCTCTAGATCACGGATATCCTTTGCGTTTGATAGCGCCGGGAGTGACCGGAGCCCGTAATATCAAGTGGTTGTCTCGTATTGTTATAAGTGATGAGGAAAGTCATAGTCATTGGCAGCGAAAGGATTACAAGAGTTTTTCCCCGAACGTTGATTGGCATAATGTCGATTTCGAGAGCGCGCCCTCTATTCAGGAGACACCCATTCAGTCGGCTTTCTGTGAACCCAAAGAAGGACAGACTGTTTCTGTTGATAAAGAGAAACAAACCATAGAATTAAAGGGTTACGCCTACAGCGGTGGCGGACAAAAAGTCATTAGAGTAGATGTGTCGGCAGACCAGGGCCTCAATTGGCACACCGCTCGATTGGAACAAGAGGACAGTCCCCTCAATCGAACTTATTCGTGGACATTATGGAAAGTAATGAACTAAATAGGATCTACTTGTTTGCAAACTATCCTTTCTCATTTGAATTATAGGCTGACATACCGGTGCCAAAGGGATGGAAATCTGGTCAGAAAATCGAATTGATTTGTAAGGCAACGGACTCTCACTATAACTCACAGCCGGAAAATGTTAAACATATCTGGAATTTGAGAGGAGTTATCAACAATTCGTGGCACAGAATAAGTGTTTTTCTCAAATAAACTTTTGATGATTGGCTTCAATCGATGAAAACTATTTACATTTGTTTTGTATTTTGTAATAAAAATGAATTGAAATATGAACAAGGTACATGCAATTATTGCCACGAATGCCAGAGAATGGGAAATTGATCTAAATTTGATCTATTTCAATTTGATACCAAAATTGTAAAAATATATCAAATCATATGTAAATAAGAGATGGCGTTAGTTCTTGTCTTCAACTCAGCTATTCATTGAAAGGTTGAAAATATCACCGTTTAATCAAACTTTGAACGTAAGAGACATCGACTTTAATATCTCAGACCTTAATTTTTGTAACCTTTAGTTTATTGAATGCTTTCTAATATTTATTTTTCGTTTGATTAGAGATTTTAATCGTTTTAATTATTATTTCTTTCAATGTTTTCCTTATTTCTCGAAATTTCGACACATTTTTAATTAAAATCAGAAAAATGAGTGAAATTAGTGGCGAAGAGACGACCGATAAACTAATTGAAGACAAAACTTCTGCAGAAGAGAAAACCAATTCATCAGACGATGAATCAGATCTGCCACCACTTGAAGACATCAAATATGATGACAATTCAGACGAGTCTCTTAAGAAGAAAAAGATTGTTATTCCAGATGACGAGAATAAGAAGGCAAAGAAGACAGACGACGGATGGCTCGATGTCTTAGATAACGGCGAACTTAAGAAATTTGTTTTAACAGCCGGCGATGTCGGTCAGCCTCGACCCGAAAGAGGATGTATTGTATTAATCAAACTGATTGTCAAACTGTTGGACACTAAGGAAAGGGTTGAATCCGAGTGTTTCGATCAAATCGATATAATTTTGGGCGAATGTGATGTTATTCAAGGACTCGATTTAGTCATTCCTCTGATGGATCAGAAAGAGGTCGCCCGTTGTGTCATCTCATCCCGATTTGCTTACGGAGAAAAAGGAAAGGGAGAAGAAGTGCCGCCGAATGCATTCCTAGATTGTGAAGTGCACTTAATGTCAGTGGCATGGTTGGATGAAGAAACTGTCCTTCCTTTGCCCGATAGAATCAGATTAGGTCCTTCTTATTGATGACAATCCATTTGTTGATAATCTAAACTTGATCGTTTTACAGGCAATCGAAAGAAAGAGAAGGGTAACTTCTGGTTTGGTAGACAAGACTATTCCACTTCCATTTCCTGTTATAAGAGTGCTCTCAAGTTATTAGACGCCACCGAAGAAGAACTCGCGGCTGAAGACAATGAGTTGAAGAAGCATTTCGACGAAAAAATGAAAGGAAAGTCATCTGAAAGTGAAGACTCCAATGTCATCGACGAGACCAAAGTTAAAGAGATTGTTGAACTCAGATCCGCCACTTATAACAACTTAGCGATGGCTCAGATGAAAATGGAAGACTTCAACGGCGCTCTCAAATCAGTGGACGCGGCTCTTATCACTCAACCCGATAACGTAAAGGCTCTGTTCAGAAAGGGCAAGATTTTGGCCGAAAAGGGAGAACTGGAACTGGCCATCGAGTCTCTCAAGAAAGCTCTTAGTCTGGAGCCCGACAACAAAGCTGTGTCTCTGGAACTGTCCAAATATGGGGTCAAACGAAAGAAGGAATTAGTGACAGAACGAAATCTATACAAACGAATGCTTCAATTGGATGACAATAGCACTCAATCCAAAGGTATTGATACTAAATCTGATAAGAATTGGCGTAAATGGAGTTTAATCGGAGGCGTCGTCACTGCCTCTTTAGCGGTGGCCTCTGCTCTGACCTATAAGTTTATACAATAAGTCCTCAGTTTAGTTGAGAATAGTTTTTTCAAATTTTCCATTTTTATGATTTTTCACTTCAGTTGTGATAACTTTCTAAATATTCTTCTCTTTCGACGATTTTTTGCACAAAAGGCCATATTTTGAATGAATTCTAATCTATATTTCATATATTCTCTGAAATATATTGTTTTATTTGAATCATAAATTGAAATAATCTTCTGATTCTGACATTCGTTTAATGTTTTCCTCACATTTGTCTCATTCAAAGAGCTTCTGAATCAGAACAGAACAGAACTTCTGATTAATGTTGAGTTCAAAACCTTTTGAATATTCTGTTGAATATTTCTTAACAGCATTTAAGACAATCTGATCTAAAACTTGGAAAAAATTTCCTTTAAATTTGAGTTTAATTTCCATTAATATATAATTGAAATAATTATTGAATTTTGGAAAAAAGTGTTTATTTTTTAATTGAATTATTATTTAGTTTAATATTTGTATTGTTTTTCACTCAAATATTTATCGCTTTCTTCAAATAAAGTCAGAAATTTTGTATTAAAACAGAATTTGTTTTCTTCGGTGTTGTTTGTGGAAAGAATGTAATACCTGGTCATTGCAGGTTCATAACTGGGACGTTGGCCAACACCCCACTGCCCGAAACAGAATTGTCTGAATAGACGGCTACCCGACATATATTGGGATTAAATACACGAATACAGAATCCGTTTGCATTCATTTCACATCTATTTCTTCTGAATTGATTACCGCAGCCCTGAATCTCATTGTCTGAATCGTTATTTCTATTATCATCAGTGGAGGTCTCTCTCGAGTTATCTCTACTCTGCCCACTACTCTGTCCACTACCGTTTGCATCCCTGTCCTGAGACATTCGCACCTTTAATGAGATAATAATTCTTTGGTATAATTTTGTATTCCTTATAATCAAATGTTTTTAAGTTTTACCCGAAAGCCATCGACGGCTGTATTCCGTCCGCTATTATTCTCGACTCTATAATTGTTTCCACTGATTGAAACCCAACATCTGTTGAATAGTTGAATATTATTGGTGTTAGTAATGGGACGGCCATCGAAGGAGTTTTCGCGAACATTCCCACAACAGGTGCCTTCATATGCATGAATAGCTTCTGAAGGCGAACCCGTTTGGAACCGATTGCCAACAATTGTGTTTCTATCACTTCTGTCGACATAACCCCTATAACTCTGTCTTTCGTCGCTTCCAATTGAAATACCGAACCCATACTGTGGTAATTGAAGTCCAGTTCTTGTGATAATGCAGTTCCTTATAGTGTTGTCATCGCTGTCCTGTCTTAAAGCAATTCCTTCCTCTCCAATGTTTCTTATAAGAAGTCTTTCCAACAAATTATTTCTGCCGTTCTGCACAGCAATACCTCTCCTTGAGTTGGCCACTGTAAAGCCACTAATGGACCAGTACTGTCCCGTTACGTATAAAGCAGTTCCCCTGGTGTTTGTCAGAACAGCATTTCTGGAACCGACTAATCTTATAGGAGCATCGGGTCTACCGATTCGATTGGCAGCGAAAACTCCAGAATAGAATCCATCCCTCAACTGTATGGTATCTCCCGGACTGACTGTTCGCATAAATTCCCGCAATTGTCTGGTATTTGCCGCCAAATATGTGCGACATTCCACACAACCATTAAATATAACGAATAAATACAATACAATCCACGAATTCATTTCACACCTCAGAGACAAAACTGAATGAATGACTATTTGTCTGTCATTCGATAACTGAGCTCTACTTGTGATAGTCTTATCAATAACTGATCCAATAAATTGGATCTATTCCTCTCTTTGTGATTATATCCATTCATTTTGATGAACACAATAGGCTTTCAATTTGTGTTTGATTTGATTTAGCTATTTGTTTGTTTGTCAACATATTTATAACCGATTCTTATTGTATTGATTGACATATTTTCAATGCAAAGCTTCGAAGAATAGGTTTCGGATAACAACTGATTTTCAGATGAATTTGAAAAAAAAAATTCAAAAACTATTTATTTAAAACTTCTGGTTATTTGAAATGAGAACTGAAATAGATTTGAGTCTCGAAATCATTAATCGATTTGTGTTTAGACATCAGTTTTCAAAACAAACGAATTATTTGTATTTTTTTTGACAGCAAATGGGTTTCAAATAATTTATTGGTTATTGAAATCCGGGTTCTATTCATTGGATTTTAGTCTTGATTTTCAAGAACACAAACAAATTCATGAAAAATGGGGTTTTATTTAAGTTTCAGTTTTTTCAATAAAAATAATTAATAATAAAAACTTTGGTCGGAAATACAAATTGATAGAAATATATGCAAGTTCATTCATTGAATTTCAACTTTATTCGTGGATTATTTTTAGGATTGGTTCTAATTTTTTGATCAGTTCTTCATCGGATCCATTATTATCAATAACAAAATCCCAGTCCTGATAGGAGTCGAGTCCGCATTCAGTTTCTTTGTCATCAATGCCTTTGGTGAAAGTCCAGCCCCTCTTTATTCTGTTCTCCATTGAAGCGAATATTCTTATCGTCAAAACTTTTGTGTTCCGAAACTCTTCTGAATTCTTGAAGTATTCGATATCACAGAGTCTTCGGGCATCGGATAAAATCCAAATTGATTTGGATCTGGCGTTGGATTCTTCGATGGATAACCGAAGGAAACAGTTTGGGTCAGCTTTTCGTATATTTTCGGAATATTCGACCATTTTTTGTCTGTAGTCCTCCTTATAATGAGTTGCGTCCAAAAGCTTTTCAAAGTCTAAATTATGGTCTTTTGCGAACTGTCTCTTAATAGGAGCAGCGATTCGGAAGACCACAAAATCGGTCAACTTTTTTGAGAGCAAATCAACGCAATAGTCTTTTCCGCTCTTTCTTTTGCCACTAATTAACAAAACTATTTTCGGATTCTTTTCGTCCATTCTTTCAATTTATTAAATATTTATTTGAATTATAACTCGATTTTATGAGAAGTCAGACACCTTTTAATGGTTTGGTTGAAGGGAGGACTGGGTTTTTAATTACCCATAAAAATATGTGGAATCAATATCCGGCTAAAAATAATTTATTTCTAAATAGCGGTTGAATATCAATCACAAGCTCTGAAAACTTGATTTTTATGACCGTTTTTCCTCTAAAACTAGTTTTTTGTGTTTTTAATTTTGAACTTAATTTGATTTTTATTGGATTTTCATTAACATAACAAAATTCTCACCAAAAGTCTCTTTGAGTGAAAAAAAATACTCAATTTGTTGAGATTTTTAGTAAAATTTTTCTATCATTTCTCACTTTTTATTCTTAGGAATGGAAGGAAATGATAAGCATTTTGTGGAAAAGTTTTTTTTCAGGTTTTATGGCTTTTAATGTTTTGATTTATTCTTACGAATAATTGATTTTTTATTCATTAATGGATTTGATTTCACAAATGTCTTCAGTCGTCAACATTTGAGGCAATAATTAAAAAACTATTTATTTGTAATTTTGAAAACAATTATTCGTCAAATATTAGACATTTATCATTATATCAGACATTTAGAAAAATTGTTCATGATCATTGATACTTGAGTAGAATGACTTGGAATTTAACTCAAATTCTGACAGATGAGTTTTGACAGATTGTTTGTTTTATTGTAATATAATTTAAATATAGATCGCGCACAGCATAACTCACACCGGTTCTCATTAAATGCCAGTGATGTTCATGAAAAGCAATATTAAATTTTTGAGTCAATAAATAAAACAATTTAATTGTAAATTTAGTCAAAATTTAATGCGATGTCTGTCTGTCTGTTAATAAGTGCCTAATATTAGTCTTAATGTAAAATCTGAGCCAAAAGTCT
>JAQFXL010001188.1:0-13443 GCA_034693445.1 Edwardzetes edwardsi | reverse complement strand
AAAAAATGAATTTAAGTGAACTAATTATTTGGACGGCATCTTAATTATAGCCATTAAAATGCTAACTAAAGAGTTATCTTGAATTTAAAACAAATGATTGAAACAATTTTGATCTTTAATATCCATTACAACAGATATTTATTTGGTTTATGGCTTTATTTGCAGTATTTTAAAACAAAATAACACTATTTTTTGCCGAAGAATACTATTTCTATAATTTTAGGTCAACTTTCAAATGCGGTTTACCTTTGAAGTAGTTTTCAAACTTAAAATGTTTGTCTAACTTCTCTATCGTTTGTTTTTCACAGTTTTCCAATATTTAAGTGGAGAAACAACTTTTCAAAACATGAGATAAATATGAAATGTATAATAAAATTAGTCTAAATTCCGCTCAAATAATATCTTATTCCATATAATTATAAATCATTCGGTTCGTCGACACTAATGCCAGTTGACGTTTATATCACTTTAAAATAATCTTGGTATGATTGAAAAGTTGGCCCAACTTTCTATTGTTCAGTCATTTTTCATTCATCTCTTAATAGTCACGATATTAACATTAAATGTGTCGAAAAAAATAAATATAAAATTTAATTATTGAATCAAAACTAAATTAATTGAGAATTGAACCCGAAATTTGAATCGAGGAGAGAGAGAGAGAGAGAGAGAGAGAGGGAGAGAGAGAGAGAGAGAGCTTTTTCAGTGGTTAAACATAGAAAGTCAAACACCCAAAAAAATTACCAAAGCAATTCAGCATGATACTTTTATCCAGGAATTGACTCATTTAAAAAATGAGCTACATTTGTGGGAATATTTGTTCAGTATTACAATTAAACTAGCTTAATTGTTTCATAAAATGAAAGTCTTCATTCTTATATTATGAAAGTTTGGACAACACTTTGAATCATTTAGCTTTTGTGATTCTAGGTCATTTCATTAAATTATCTTTGATTTTAGATTGAATTGAAAAGAAATTCTTAGTTTTGTTGTAATACTTCTCGATTGCAATAATATTTTCACGACTTTTCATTTGATTCTTAACTTTATATTTGTTTGAATTGTGAACTAATGATAGTCTGAAAATTCTGCCGTTTGTTGTCATAAGTAATCTTTGAAACATTTTTTTCTTTAGGCTTTATTATCAAACATTTCTTTGAGAAAATTCAATAAATTTTTTATCAAAAGACCATTTAGTTTGAAATTAAAGTCATTGATAATGAAGTAAATCTTATAGGAAAGTCTTCTTGACATACAATACAAAGGGACGCCCTTTCTCTCAATTATACGATTTTGAAACTTTCCTCTCATTTTCATGGAAATTAAGGATAGGATTAAGAGTTTGTTCTGTATTTTTAAAGATTAGGTGAAAGTAAGAGTTTTAGTCAAATACTGCTCACAATTGAGGCTTAGTTTTCAAATCCTTTCTTATTCTGCGATTCATTTGAAATGATGTGATTTGAAAATAAGTTTCAATTTCTCCACTTTTTCAATAAATGTTAAAATATGTCTCAATTTTTAATAAACTGAATACTACTGAAAATGAACTCCAAATGAGACAAAGTTTTTATGAAACTATTGTTTGAATAATAATTTCGAGGAAAGTATTTTCAATTTTCTCATTAAAATGCTTATGATTTGAAGAAAGACCATTCTTTGAATGTTACGCATTTAGAAACTCAATCTGAAATTGAAATTATGATCGAGTTTTTCAATTAAATAATCTATTTTTAAAAGCATTCAAATCGAAGTCAAGTAAACAAATTATAATTGAGATTAAAGTGAACTTTACTTATGTTATGACTGAATGTGTATTTCATCTGATCTATAAACTATTGACTGGAAGACCGGATAAACTTAACTGAAATTTGGAAACTAGTTTTGAGCCTAAAATACAAGAAAATGGTAATTTCATACTACCATCACTGCCATCACCAGCACTACCATCTGGTCAAGTCTACATACAAATGCAAAAGAAGTGTATCAAAGTATTCATTGATATTTTTAGCCACAATTTGCACAATCATATCGAAATCGATATCTGTTTCAGCGACAAGTGATCTGAATCTGAGTGATCATAATTATGAGCCCATCCATAAACATCAATACGAGAGCCATCCATCAGTTGCAGCACCGACACCACCAATTCAGCCAAATTATCAATGGTTTTATAGCGGCAATGATAATAATAATCACATGAACGTCGGTTCTGATGAACAGCCGTCAGCACTGACCCAAATCGATCGATTCTTCAGCACCGGGAGGTTTAGTGATAGCTCTAGAATTAGCGGTCGTTTCCCTTTTGATTTTCATCAAAAGTAAGCTTTTGCTCACATTTTATACAATTCTGACGCAAAAGGGATTTATTTTGAGAAGATATTTGATTTTTTCAAAAATTGATTGCTTTTTAATAATTGAATCGAAAATTATTTTAGATTTCCTCTCAAATGAAATGATAGAGAAATTGATTAAAAGTTATTTTTTTATCATTTTCAAAATGATTAAAAAATATCTGCTTTTCTCTGCACTTAAAAAATAAGATAAAAATCAGACTTTATTTAGAAATTGTTAACTTCCGAAAAAACTTCAAAAAAGAAACCCTTCGTTTTGCCATAGTTTTATCTAGTTCAATTGAAAGTCTAGTTTCATTCATTCAAATTCATTGTAGTTAATCTAATGAAAAATTAGCATGCTTAATTTTCTAATAATTCATGTTTGCATAAAAGGAAAATGATTTCATAACTCTTAATAATTTAAAGATTATATAAATTAAATTTAAATTCAGTCTGAATTGTGATAATCCAGTAATTTTAGTAATAAATTGCTTGAATTACAGACAGAAACATCAATTATATTCATTAAATACATTCAAATCAGAGTCTCTTTTCTCTTAGAGTTAAACTTTAGACTAAACACAACAATAGATCGAAAACTCATTTCTAATTCTGTGAGGAAAGCAAAGACTCAAAACAGTGCAATGGGTTTATTCAGTTAATTATAGTTAACTATAGTCTTGCAATTTCTGTGAACTATTAAAACAAGTTTGAATAGATGAGACATATTATTACAGGACGTCCTCTTAGAGTCTTGCACTTTGAAACAAAGTAACAATTACTCAATTATCAGAGTTTCGCATCAATTGGTATTCCTCGCAGTGGTTCAAAGTGAACAAAGCTATGCCTTTTGATGGCCAGGTATTAAAAATAGTATCAGAAAAATTCTATCAATAATGGATTTGTTTGAAAATTGACTAAATAATATTAATGACCAGGGTTAATTCAAAATTAATTCAAATTCTGATTCGTTTTTATTTAAGAAATTTATATAAAATAAATGAATTAAACAATTAAATCAAATTAAGCCAAAGTCGTGATCACAAAAATATTTAACTTATTTATTGCTCTCATTATTATTATTATGTTTTAACCAATACTCAGGAAGTAATATATAAATTGAGCCCACGTTTAAATTTAAACAAACTTTTAAAAAATTAAAATTTCTACTGAAAAAAAAGTTTCAAGTTCGTTCATCTTCTTGTTATCCATCATTTTCAAATTGCGAAATTTAAAATTTTGCTCTTGCAAATTTATTCGATGGAATTCGAGTATTTCCCTTATATTTTAAAATTTTAATTAATGTGGTTTCAAAAGCGGTCGTCATTTGCTTTTTGGTGAGACTCACGAAAATATTTTCAATATTTTAAGTGATTTTATTTTTACCATTTCGTCATCAAATGGTTCTTACATTTGGATCATTTGAAAAGAGTTTGGATTAAAAAACTGAGCACTTGTTTGACACAACTCTCTGTTTAAAATTAATGTGTTTATTGAAATAATAAACAAACTATCAAACAATTTAATATAAATGATTGAATTTGGAATAATTAAGGTTAATTCAAAAAATATTTTAAAAACTGTAATCTCTTCAGTATTTATGATTCAAAACTATATTTAAAGGAATCAAATAGAAGTTGAAATCAATTTTTTTCGATTACACTCCAAAACTGACATAAGTTTTGATTTATTTTGGTATAAAACCCACGCATTCTTTGCTTTTAAAAATGCATTTTTCCTTTAATTTTATTTTTTATAATTGCTTTAAATATTTGATGACTTCTAGTTTTTGCCCAAATAATTGCATTTCCCATTTCTAAGAATCAAAACTGACTTTAATTTGGTTGCAAAAGCAAATAAAACCACTGCTGACGGACTGCCATCCATTCAACTGTTTTGCTTGAAAATTTCAACAAAGATTTTCATCTTATTCCAAAATAATCAACCTAGATTCTATGCAGAACATCTTCATCTAATTTAGTGAAATTATCTCGATTTTTGATCTTTTATTTGGTTTTATTGAACAAAACTTCTATTTGACTCAAATGTTAATTAGATTGAGATTTGCTAGATAAAACATTATTTCACATTCTATTTTGATCAAAATACTCAATTTAACAAGATTTGCTTTTTGCTTTTTGTTGGCAATTTTTCCACTGATCAATCATTTGATTGAGAGGAACATTTTGCCCGAACTCTCGATTCAATCGATGGATCAAATGAATGAATTTTACGCCTAAACCAAAGGGTTGTTTTCAAACAAAACAATCAAATTATAGGAAACACTAGAGTTTTGTATTTATTTTTATCGTCCGATAAATTATTTTCGAATTTATTAACGTTTAATATATTTATTATAAGAAATACAACAAATGATTGATACTATTAAGTAGTTCTGCTTTTTATTTGTTTTACTTCTATAAACAATTTGAAAGTAATTTCAATTCAGAGAAAGAGTTCGTAAATATGTTTATAAATATAGTTTCGATTTTCTAATCAATTATTTTAATGATTTGTTTATAGTCTGGAAGACTATTATATAAAAAGTAATTTTCCAATCAATTTGAATAATGTGTTTGAAAATAGGACTTTGTATTGCACTCAAAATAAAATCCTCCATCAAATAAGTCTTCAGATTATTATTATTGCATTAATTTTGATGAAAACTTGAGTCAGATTTAGGTTAAAATTAAAACAGTTTTCAATTTTTCCATTAAAACAATTACTTACAGAAAGTTATTTCTCAAAACATAATTAAAAGACATTTCAAAAATGAAATTCAATTTAATTATTGATTTTTACTTTGAAATGAACTCAGAATCAAATCAAAAGAACAGTGATTTCCAGCTTTGAAATGAAAAAGACTATAATTTAATTGATTTTATATCAATACCTGATTTAATCTAAAAAATAATTTCGTTTTTTAATTTAATTATAATGATTGGCATCTCTTTGACTCAGTAATGGGGACCGACATTCACGCCATCCATTCGAGCGTTCGATGCTATCAATGCCTTCCATACCAGACATTCCTCCAGTACCAGCACTGCCACAACAAATTCATTTATCATATCCTTCCTCAACATATTTCCTACAAAGAGATCGGGATATGATTTATAGCAATAAAAACAATTACAACAAAAATAATTATCAAAATAATGGCAAAAACAGAAACAATGATTACAATCACGGAATCAAACACTACACGAATCACGACAACAATCATAACCACAACTACCGGCGCTGGCATTCAGCTCACAATTTCGGTCACTCTTACCATCGCAGTTATGATAGCGGAGCGCCTAATCATGACTCCACTCAAAATACTTTTTGGATTAAGACATTTGAGCCAAACTTTTCGTCACATTTCGGTCATACATATGGTCCAGATTTGGAGCACAAGCCGAGGGCCAGAACTAGAAGAGAACACTTTTCACGGCGAAGATCTTATGCAAGAAATCAGAACCAAATGTTGCCTGAAATTAATGAAGCATTTGTTAAAAACAACAACTTTTTCAAAGAATCGCATTTCAGTTGGAATGTCGAACAGAATGGACCTAAACCTCAATTCAAAGATTTATCCTTCAAATAAACCTTTCTTGTAATCAATCAGGTTTTCAAAATTGTATAGTAGCTGTAACTGGATTAGTTCGAAGAAAAACATTATTTTTAGCCTGCTTATATTCTGACATTTTGTTCAAGGGCAGTTCATTGAAAAATCTTGAGAATAAAATAAATTGAAAAACAAATTCAAGTGAATTGATGATTGATTTTTATGAATACAAATCAAAGTCAATGGTCAACGAGTAGATCAGTGAGGGGTAGACTCATTCAAACTTCATTAGATTCTCTCAAAATAGAGAGAGAGCCTAAGGGACCAGGGTCTATTTAAATTCAAAAGATAATTGAATTCTTCCTGTTTCTCAGACGATGTTTGCCCCTGAGGTCAAGGATTTGTGGCATCCCTGATAGACATCTCATGGGGTCAGTAAGTGTTGATTACCAGATCACTTAGCATTGAATTGAAACTTTCAATCATTGAAAGCGAAATAAGAAATTATTGTTTATTTCTATTAAAATGAGTTTTGTTTGATAACATCGACTAAAAATATTTAACCCAAACATTAAGTTTGTTTTTTATCTTAATTTTCAAATGAGTTTTGTTCTATAAATTATAATCGAGTTAATTTAAGAGAATTTTAAATTGGTCGTGATGAGAACTGTTGATGGAGTGACGTCAAGGAAACAGATATCAAGTTAATCATTGCAATTATCATGGGAATGGGAGGTGAGTGAAATCGATATCTGATTCAAGCGTTTAGATAACAAAGTGTTTCAATTATTTATAAATAGTCGGGTTTTTTGCTCGAATAAATCAAAATGCATTTCCTTGTCTATCAATTTTGATTTGAGACAAATTCAATTGTTTTGTTATTTAATATCTTTTGAAAAATTGCTGCTATTTTTGAAATGTCCATGAATAATCTTGGCTATTGAACTTTGAAGTTATACTCAATCCGAATAAGTTATTTAAACCGAATCCATAATAAAAGAGAGAAGACGTGAATATTTTACAAAAATATTTAGTAAAAAGTGAGCGAAGAAATAAAATTTTATTATCTATTCATTTGTTTAATTTTCTTATTTCTGACAATAAAAGCATTAAAACATTAAATAAATTATTTCGTCTGTTTTTCGGCCAAAAAAGGTATAAAATACTTGTTATATAAAAGTTTTTCTTTTCTTTTCCAAAATTATAAATATTTTGCGAAAATCCATTAGAAGTCACGAATGGTTTTGATTTTATTCATTCATTAGTTTTTCATTCATTTCTCTCTCAGTAACTAAAACTAATTGAAAACAAATGTAATATAAAAATAAAAAGCGATTCTGTGTTTGAAACCAAAAAAGTTTAATAATCTCTTCTTTTTCTAATATTGGAGAAGAAAAAAATGTTATTTAACTCAACTCTTCTCTAATAGAAGCGAATAATTAGTTGATTTAAGTCGTGATTCGGTTAAACCATATTTTCTTTTTATAAGACTCTAAATAAATACCGATTTCACGACTCCTTTGAATAAGTATTTTCTCTTCGCGTAAATCCATTCGATGTTCAAAATTAAGTGTTTGGTATTATTTAAGACACAATTTGTTTCTCTACTCACTATTCAATAAAAAAAAATATCGTGTTATCTCACTATTAATCTAAACCGACACATTTTACTGAGAGGGAGAAAGAGAGATAGAATTTGAATTATTTTCATTGGATAGGACATTGACTTCTTCAGTAACTTTGTCTCATCTTTGAAAATGAAATTATGAAAACACACTATAATTGAGATTGTTCAACTATAGCCTTAGGGTTAAGAACGAAACATAACCTAGGGCCAAAAAATCAACAATAATATATGTTTGAGATTGAAATTCATAACATAGTTTTCTCACAAAAACATAACCTCTAAAAACCCAAGAAATTACATAAAAATATTTCATATTGCAAACTTATTTGCCCCTGGCTCAATACTTTAATTAGAATAAGTAACATCAGAAATCACCTTTTAACTAAAAAAAATGGTATCATTTATTAATAGACTACCAGAGCCATCGTGTCATTTGCATAATTATCCATGCTACCATTGTTGAACATAATAAATTTATTCTTATTTAAATTTAAATTGATACTTTTTAAAAATCTCATTATTAAAAGTGATCTATCAATTCACTCGATGTCTGCCTTCTCTCAGAAGCTCGTGAGTTTCATCAAGCTAAAACTATTGAATTATGGCCAAAATAAATTCAAATTTTTCAAATATAACCTATAATTTAGTAATTTTATTAACTAATTGTATTTAATGTTTGATTTAAATATAATGCGAGTATAAGCAGGGATGTTCTCAGGATAGACATGTCTGCTCCAGATAAAAGAGAGCATTGGACTCATAAATTGTCAAGGAAGTAAATTTTTTTCAGCAAAATAAATGAAATAGTTGAAAACGACTTAATAAAAAAAGTAAAGTTGTATAATATTTCATCTAGTTACTTAAGAGCCTTATTGTGATCAATGACACATAATTTTGAGATCTTGACTATGGTTTTTGTAGGTATATATTGAGTAATTTGAAAGTCGTGTTAAAATATGTTTTCGTAATAAACAGTTGTTTTACAAAACAGTATTTCCAACGTATTTAAGACTATTTTAATATTTTTTAACGACTAGAGTATGGAAATTATTATTGAAATATTGGATTAATTATTATTTTTATTCGTGAATTCGTGATTAGATTCGACGAAAAATTTATTCGAGAGCTTACTTTTAACAAGAGTATGACTATGAGTATGAGTATGGAAAACAGTTCAAACATTTTTGAAAAATAATTTATTCATGCATTCAATCATTGGTTTAATCGACAGCGACTGTTATAACACTTTTTATTCACTATTTATTGCATTTCAAACCTTATCTCAAATGATTACACGAAAAATACTTTAGATTTTCCTAAGCTATTGATTGAATATTAATTGAAATTTTTAATTAGAGAGAGAGAGAGAGAGAGAGAGAGAGAGAGAGAGAGAGAGAGAGAGAGAGAGAGAGAGAGAGACCAAGATATTTCTTGGTAAGTTTTCTCGAATTGATCAATTAAAAGACTATTTGGCAAATCGACTGATTTTTTTTGAAAATTTATTATTCAATTGACTGGAAGTAATGGGATTTTGAAAGAATTTTAACCCTTTCTGATTGGCGTTGATATTTATTCGAGTCAACCGCTATTTGTATTAAGCATTTCATCGCTAAAACTACTTTAAAATAATCTTAACGTTAGCCTCAAATTAACTTAAATTAGAATTATATTTGAAATTTTGATTTTCGCACAAATTAAGTGTTTATGAGTTGAAAGGCAGGCAAACCTTTCAGACATTAAAATCGTTTTTTGATGAACTCTTCTATAATTATAAGTAATATTTTTTAAAAACAATTTCCAATTAAAATAATATTTGAATTCAATTTCTCATTTGCTTTTCAATGTAAAGGTTACCAATTATTTTGATTTGCGATATATTTTATAACCAATTATTATGAAATTCGCCAAAAGTCAAGAAATAAAGGATTGGCTTTTGTTTTGCGGTTTGAGCTCAAGTTTTGCAAGTTTTCATTGAATTTTTAATCGTGAGAAATGTTTAATGCAAAACACAATCACTTTAAACAAATATCTATAGCTTTTCATACGCCTAGAGATCAGTCAACAACTGTTTCATCAATTGATCTTGAAAAAAATACTGACTTTTTATTGACTATTGTTTGGCAAAGAATTTGTAAACAATCCTTAAATTTGATTCAATTGAAGCAAAACCTGAGATAATCAACACTTTAGTGGAAAAAAGTCAGTCAAACATAAGATTTGAGAAAACGATTTGTCAAATGTTTTGTAATAAGAATTTTAATTGAATTTATTCTTATATTCCGCTATTTCGGTGCGAAAGCAATTGACAACAGTTATCACAAATTACCTGTCCTTTCATCCAAATCTGGGCCAATGATCGAAGATGCCTCAAATTCGTCATTTAATCGACAATCAAGTTAAATATAATCAAGGTTCATTGTTTTAGAAACTTTCTATACTTTCATAATTGATTTGAATAAAACAATTGTTTGTTACAAATAATCACCAAATGATAGTTCCAAAAGAAAGATCCTTTTATTTAGGATTTTAAATGTTTCACAAATTGTGTTATATTTATAGATTTTGCGATGAAATGAGTTTTCTTTAAAACCATTTTTTATTATAATTTAGAAATTTATTATTCAAACAGATTTGGGTTTTGAAACAAATTATTAAACAAAATATAAAACAATTTATCCATAGAATGGAAAAAAACTTTTATTTATAAATGTGTTCTTGCAAATCAATTTGGATTAACACGATTATGACAAATAATTAGGAGTTCCATAATAAATGGATGTGAATTATTGCCATTAAGTTTGGTAACGTCCATAACCCTGTGCTTAAATTTTCAATCAATTTAATAGCTATGAAATAAGTTGCTTCGAAATAACCGATCAATTCATTGCATTTAAATCAGCATAACCTGTGCTGAAGGGGTCTCACAATTTTAAAATTAATTAGAAGTAAGAATTTCCATTCATTTGATTATTTAAAACAAAAATATTTTGTTTCTATTCAATGGTTTTCTGCATTCAATGCTTCCGAAAGTATTCCAATGGGAAAGGAATTCACAAATTTTCAAGTTTGAGAAATAGGTGATTGAACTCAACCGACGAAATACTCTAATTTCAATCAAACGCTAATTTCTATTCAATAGGCTATCAGGTTTTGATTAACCACGACTCAAATTTCTGTATCGCCCAAAATATCAATATTTTTTATGCTTAATCATCTTGTAAGAGTTTTCTGAAAGGAATGTTATGCGCTATTTATAGAAACTTGATAAATTTAATGAGAAATGCAAATTTAAGCAAGATCTGTTTGATTAGCGAGGGTTTCTTTACATTTTCGTCCTTGATGTTGATTTCATATAATTTTCAAGATCAGTCGACTAATTTAGTACTTGTTTATATGGGAATCAGCCAATAATTACTTAATTAAGATCAATATTGCAATTAATAAAATTGATCATTCCAAATCAGCAATATTTTGCAATTTTTATTGAAAAATTATAATCTTGCAAATAATTATTAGAAATATTTCCATAATTAAAAAGTTTAAAAGTTTTGAAAATTTTGATAATAATTCAAATGTAATGAGTAATGAGTTTACAAATGTATTTAAAACAAAAATCAGAGGACTTATCAAATGTATTGATAATAAGTGTATTTTTAGTAATCAATACAAATTCAGAGCATTTGTAGCAAAAATGTATGTCTTAATTACAAATCATCACAAATAACCCATAGTTAGGGAAACGACTAATTTATACCAAAACATTATGAGAGCGAACCTGAATATGACATCAATTTTTGTTTTTTTTCGCGAATAAGAGGAATAAGAGTCAGTGGGTTATTAGGGATGTATTATATGTATCTCTTCAGCCATTTGAAGCCAAGAATTGGGTGAATTGGGTCGACAAAAACGAGAAACAACTCTTGTTTGTGGCGCTCAACGAACGCAATATTATTAATCTGAAGCTCTCCTAAGAAACTTCAGTTCACTTCAGACCTGATCTGTGAAAAACTGTTCACTTCTTATCTTCTTATTAATAGCAGTGAACTTTCATTTTGGTGTAAATTTAATTTGTAAGACATTAATGAGTATTCGCACAGTCCTCATGTGAATTGCGGTACAGCATAATCAACGATGTCTAATATTTTGTACAACTTTCCCACTATCTTCTTATGGGTGAGTTGAATGCAAATTATACTTGTAAACTTTCTTCTCCCACAATAGTCTAATTACTTTTTTTTGTGCTCATAATTATAACATTTAATTGATTGCAATCGGAATTAAATTTGTCCTGTGCAATTTAGATGTTACTATGTCTGTCGGCGCGCACAACTCTCGTCTTGTGCGACGAACAGCCCATAGAGTTGAGCCCTGAGTCTGATATTAAAAAGATATCGGCGACAACAGCGACAACAGAATACAAAGTCGAAGAATCTACTCAAGAATTGAAGTCGAAAGACGGCGACACTTTAGATGCCTCTCCTTCACAGCATTCACAACAAACGGACTACAATTATGTGGTGTCAAAATCGGTATCTCCTCTCTCTATAGACTTAGGGCCGCAAAGCGGTAGTGTCCAGACATCGGCTCAAGACCAGCAAATCAGCACTCAATATGAGAGTGGGTCACAGGGCGCACAACAGCCACCGTCTTCTGTTATTTACAGATATACTACAGGTGCTGATGGTGTCAGTACAATGGAACAGCCAACACAACAGCAAACTTATATCAGACAAGAGCCTCAGCATCAGATCCAAAGTCTTTACGAACCCAAATCGTATGTAAGACAGGCTCTATTAGGAAGTAATATTCCTGACTCAGTCTCAGGACAAAGTTCAAGTGCTGGCTATCGAGTGCCAGATTTACCGATGAAGCCCGGCGTCAGTACCACTTATTACTCACCAAATGTCAAAATCGTGTCACACACCAGAAGTTTTTTGCCCGTAGTTTACAACAAACCCACTGATGAATCATCAGAAGGCAGCGGACAGTCTTCAGGTGAAGAACAAGAATATGATAAAGCAGTTCAGGACAGACCCGGTGGTAGTTATAGTCAGCAACAAGCAGACAGTTATGAATCTAACAGCCAGAGTGATGACCAAGAAGAACAGTCTGGTCCCGCACAACCACCATATGAAAAATCGAGTAATGGCTACAGAAATGAAGAACAGGACAGAAACCCTGAAGTGTTGAGTCGGGGCCCATATTATAACATTCATAAACCACACGTCGCACACATTCAGGTGATCGAAGACAAGGATGAATATAACAGCGCTAAGAATGAGGAACATAGAGGACAGTCTTATGGATATAGAACTCAGGTAAAGAACATTTTTCATTGTGCTAGCTAGTTTCCACAATGCGATTATTTTACATTATAGGGTTAGATTTTGTATTAGCCAGCTATCAAATTGAATATTCAGGGTTATATTTAAATGTTTTTGAGGTTCTCACACCGCTATGCTACTGCCGACTGACAGTAATCAGTGTCAATTATGCAAAATTATTCAAGTAGGCTTTAGAAATGCTGTGAGCTAGGTGCTGTGAGCGCCGATCATTCAAATAACGTCTATTGTCTAAAGACTCAAATCATATCAAAATATTTTTATTCAATTTGTTTAACATTTAGAGAGAATACCGGGTATTGTGAGTATTGCCGTAGTTTTCAATTTATCGCTAGATTTTCATTTTGTTTGGTATTTACACAAACAGTTTGGAAGACATATATTTATTAAACTGATGTTTATTTGTGAGGGTTTTTTCGAATTCAATTAAGAATTTCATTGAGAAAACAATGTTTGATATTTGTCTGAACTCCAGACTCTTAACTAAGAAATACCTGTTCTATAAATTTCAACTATGAATTGCAAGTTCCTTCTCGACATAGGCTAAGAACGACATTTTTCAGATGTTTGCTGAAATTAATTTCATTTTTT
>JAQFXL010001187.1:0-13448 GCA_034693445.1 Edwardzetes edwardsi | reverse complement strand
CTGTTGACGTGAGCCCCGTTGCGCAACAGTAGTTTGGACGCCTCCTTGTGGTTAAGGCTGACCGCCAGTCCTAATGGCGTTATATATTTGGGTGAAGGCATCGCCAGAGAGAACTTTTGCTCAAATAAATAGTCGATCGAATCGATAGCGAAACCGAATTTCAACAAAACTTTAAGACATTTGAGTCGTTCACTACTTATCGCTAAATGCAATGGATTTCTGATTCTGAGCTCTTGTAGTTCGGGCCGCAGTTCGCTCTCCATTTCCTTGACGTTCATCTTCTGTATCAAAAGCTCCAAAGTCTTGTGATGACCGCATTCGGCGGCCAAATGTATGGCATTGACGCCATCGTTGGCCAAACTTAAGAATTAGAATCAGATTAAGAATAAGATTCAGAATTGTTAAGCACTGCATACGTGTTAGGGTTGGCACCCGATCTGATCAATAGTTCAATGCAATCAGTGAATCCCTGCTGAGCGGCAATCATGACAGGAGAGGCGCCATCATTTGCCCCCTCATTCAACAGGTGTTCCAATTCTTGAGTCAGCGCTTCTTCGACCAGAATTTTCAAGCAGTCGACCCTTCCGTGCTGTGAAGCCGTGAAGATAGGAGTCATTCCACATCTGATATACAAACAAAACAATTAATGAAAATTAGGAATTGATTGGAAAGACCACTGACTCGTCCTTTGCGTCGAGATCTGCGCCAAACTTGAGAAGTGTTTGTGTCATAACTTTGTCGCCACGAGTGGACGCCTCGTGTAATGGCGTCCAACCGCCACAATCACTGCGATTAATATCAACGGCTTTCTGTTTGACCAGCTGTTGGACTACATTAGTCAGTCCCGAACGGGCGGCGGCCAGAAGTGGGGTCTCGTCCTCATTGTCAGCGATATTAGGATCCGCTTTGTATTTGAGAAGAATTTCGACCGTTTTCTCGACATTAGAGTCACTGCTGTGACGACAGGCCAGCAGAAGAGCCGTCTCCCCCTCGTGTGACCGCCAGTCCACGTCTGTGTCCTCATGTTTAAGGAGCTCTTCCACTAATAAGTGGTTGTTTTCATCTTTAGAAATGGAGGCCTAAGAAGGGAACAGAATAAGAAACCGGCCATTGATTTGTGTCTCAATACCTGATGCAATGGACGCCAACCTCTGTTGTCCATAATATCAACGCATTTTCCGTCGCGGATCAGTTTCCTCAAGAGTTTCAAGTCATTGAAACGGACAGCATTTGCAACGGTTGAGGCCGTGTCCACATATTCTGCTTTGAAATCCATCTGAAGACCTTTTACGATGGATCCACTCTTTTGTCATTCAAAGGACACTTAATATATCGATTTTTGTGGTTAAGTGATATTTTATGTCACAATGGGTTTTAATACTACGAATGCATTCAATTATAAGAGTTTTTGTTTTTTAAATTCAAGTTAAAACACAAATCCTATTAATGTAAACATTGAGTCAATTCATAGACAACATAACCAAATAGGAAGGAGTGGTTGGCTTTTGCAGATTCTTTTTGTTCCTGGTCTTTCAGATAAAAATTTGAAACAATATTCATCAAGATAAGTTAACATTCAGTTGAATTTTCTCAATTCATTGTCATTTCTTGAATAGATAAGAATCTTGGCGGTTTCAAGGTAATTCAAGTGGTTTTTAGCTTGATCATTTTGTTATCGTTTAATGGGTTAATTATCCACAGATTTGTTTTGATGACTTAATTATTTTGATTCTTACAACATTTGCAATGAATTTGCAATTATATTGACATTGAATTTGATATCAAATGATTTGAGGCTTTGTTTTCATTGAAATTGAAAATAATTGCAATTAAATTGTTTAACAATTTTTTTTTTCTCAATTAATAGCTTTTAATGAATTGCAATAAATTTTCATTAAAATACTTTTTGAATCATTGAACTGAAGGCAGACATGAATGGCATGAATGGGATGAAACAAAAACTGATGGATTGATGCCATCGGTTCAGGTCTTCATATCATCTCTGATTTGAAGACTAGATTTCAAAGAACTGAAAACATTTTTGAATTTAATGTAATTTTGTTGTTATTTTCTTTTGCGGTCTTTTTGTAGGCGTTTGACAAAAATCTCAATCTTTTTCAGCAAATATTTTTTGCAATTCTCATAAACTATTCAAAAGTAGTAATGAATTTGTTTCGCGTTTGAACTCAAAGCTCACGCAAAGTGATCGATAGGTATTGTCTTTAGAAATTGGATTTGAATCTTAATACTTTTATAAGCCTTGTATTACACTCTGAACAACACAATTAAATAATTAATTGAATTTTAGTTTTTCGTTTCATCCATTCACTACTCAAACATGCATTTGGTTTGAATTCAAAGTTAATTTTGTGTTACAAACAGAGAGATAATGAAAAAGCAGAACAAAAATCGATCAAAACTTCTCGGAAATGAAACGACTATTTCGGGTGAAAATTGGCTCAAAATTGCATTTCAAACATAAATCAAATCTCAAAAACACTGTTTTGTTATACAAGAAAAGAATTCTCAAAATTAAGATTTTATGTCAAAATTATTTCTTCTTGTAATTCATTATTCATTGTATATTAAAAGCCATTATAAATGATAAGGAAGAGAATCAAATGTATAACTCAAATACACGATTCAATTGAATAATTGAATGATCTTTTTCTTTGCATGTTATTCATGGGATTGGATAAGAATTAGAACTCATAGGTCTTGAAAGAGGTTATCAATGAAGAAGTGGAAGAAATTCTCAATGAAATCATGAAAATTGTCTGACAGTCACTTATTTTGTATATAAGGTGCGAATGAATTAACAATTTTGATCTTTGCATTTGAATTGAAAAACAAAATAATTAACTTGTCAATTGAATAATTTCACCCAGAATTAGCATATGTTTTGCTAATCAATTCATTCTCCCAATCGATTGGATGAGTGTTTTGACCGTAAAATAGATTTTTGTTTTACTGAACGCAAACTTAATAAAGAAAACTATCGTTTGATTTGAATTACAAATGAATTCTTCAAAACAACAACTCTTTGGTTATAATTGGATTCAAAACATAATTTTCAAACGCAATGACTGACTGAACGATAAGAGGCTTAAGAATCGCTGAATAACTACTGCAATGACTTTTGTTTTGTCTGTTTTTTCTGTTTGTCTTTAATGTCATTTCCATTCCCAACATTTCAAACGGTATTTATATTAAACACATTTATCGTTTTATTACAAGTTTTTTGTTCTGTGCGAACAACTTCTGACTTTTTCAATGCTATTCATTGCTCAGCGGTTTATATTTGCACTGTAGGGGTGGTCAAGGTCTATTTGTTTTGTTCTTGATGCTTTTCAAACAGATTAAAGTTTATTATTGATGATACAAAGGCTCATATAATCATGAATTTGTCCACTTATAGGCGAAATTTGAACCGGATCTAATATGTCCTATGCTATATCAAACCTTCGTGTATTTATCAGTTCTATAATTGTATCAACTAGTTCATTTATTTTTAAAATAGAGTGATTTGAAAACCCAAAGTCTAATAAAAAATTAAAATTAATGACCTGGGCTATTTTGTCATTACATTGCATTGCAAAACAGTTTGAGTTTGAGTTAATTTTTGTTGAAACGAATCTTTTCGTGAGATGTCTGTCAAGAATTAGTCTCAAACTCATAGCAACGCATATTTTTTCTTTTGTTTCAAGATCACCATGGTGACTAATCTATTTTCATCTGATTAATATTGGATATATAGTTTCCATCTAGTAATATTTGTCTCATAAGGCAACACCTCCTCAGGCGGTGTTGTAATGCGTGGTTTTGAAGGAAAGGCGTAATATTTTGTTTGCGAGGATTGCAAATGAAATAAGTCTACAAAAAGTGTAAATATAGTATCAAATGTGTTAACCCACTTAAGCACAGCATAAAAATGCTGTCTATCCTTGACATTAAAGTTTTCTCTACTATTTTTTCGATGCATTTGAGACAAAAAGGTTTTTCATTTTGAGGGACAAAATCATTAGATCAGAGATTTTTGTTCCTTCTCTAAAATAGAGGAATTGTGACTAAAATGAGATAATTTTATCTCTTTTTTGGCCAATTTTCCGAATCAATGCATTCCTTAAAAGTCTGTCCTTTGTCTAAGAAAATGCTGGTTATAATTGTTTTTTGAAATTCATGATTCTGTGCCTATCGCTCCTCCCTTTTCATTATATTCCTGTATATTCTTTTGGCGATTTATTTATCAGATTTTTTTGATAGAGAATTAAATGTGATTTTAATTCATTCAGTCTTTTGTTTGCAATTTTTGAGAACATGACTAAAACATTAAGTGATTGAGTCTTAAGAAGTTTGTCCTCTAATTTGCAACTCGTAATCAAATGCCAAAAACAGTGTTTCGAAGGCATAGTCTTATGTTATGGTAATTGTGATGCAAAGCCTCTCAACTGAAGGCAATATGCGTTTGAATTGTCAGTCGAGTCCTTCACTGCATTCACTGGAATGAGTAGTGAATAAGTTTGAGTGTAAATTACGTTCTCAACAATATGACCCGGACTGGTATGTTCTGGTTCCAGTACTATTGAGCAATAATTCATCATTGAGACTAGAATCTTAAACTTAGGTCTTTATTCTTTCATCTGGCAACTTTTGATTGGAAATGAAACCATCTCACTGGTAATTGAATACTGGTCTTTTGTTGTTTTTACATTGTTCGATTGAAACTTGATCTGGTTCAAATAGTTTGTTAACAAATTGATTAAGATATGAAAAAAGTTACTTAATAGAACCTTTTATAAATTGAATCTTTTTTAGAAAATCTTAAGTAATGGAAAGGTTTCAAGTGTTGCTTGGCAATTTATTGAATATAAATTAATGTGTAGTCCATATATCAATTTAACGGTGAGTAAGGTGAATTTTGACAAGGATACTTTATGCGCTTGTTTGTCATACATGGAAAGGGCCTTGATTATGCATTAGTTAAATTAATTTATAAAGATTCATCTTTGGCAAACAAATATTTTTACATTATATTGATGAGAATGAAGCAAGGTATTTAATCAATGAATGATTGATACCCGAGCAGAATTTTGCAATCTAATATTTAATGAATAAATTGAAACCTTATATCGAATGATTAAGTATCAAGTTCACATAATTATCTCGAATTTCACACACAAATAAACTAATGGGCTAAACATTATGGATAAGAAACAAAATCTACCCGTCCCTTATTTCTGGACGTATATCACTGATGGCTGTGTGCACTGACGCAAAGGACTGGCGAAGGTTACCATTGGCTGTAAGACTCTTACGGATTGTGCGTTAGGTTTGGCCACCATTTACTCCAAAGCAGATAATATGAATGTCTGTCAGAGCATAGCATCAAATAAATTGTATTACTTTTAGAGCACAAGTGCTTCGTTTCAAACCTATTATAAACAATACATTCATTTAAATATCTGTGCGTTTGATTCGTGTGTTTTAAAAGTGAAAAAATCAATCCTTTCGTCAATCAATCGGTGAAGCAATCGATATATTCCTCTGATTTTGTGGTTTTCAGTTACTAATGAATATCCCAATCAATTAAATTGTGTTTTCAAGTCATATATCTTTTGGCCGAAAATCTATTGATTAGTAAAATCATTGAAGCGTTTGATTGAAGACTAAAAACTGTTTTATGTTTTTGTTTGCTATTTGTTTCGTGAAATTCAATTCCAATAATGATTTAAATCACTATTGAATTGACTGTGGATTTAAACCTTCAGTTGAATTATCTTTGAAATTATCAGTGAAACTACCAAAACACTGATACCTGGATAGACTGGAAATTTATTTTTCCAATAATTATGAAAATATGTGTCAAATGTTTTGATCGCTTTTCGCTGTAAAATCATTTCAGTAATGTTTGGATCAGTTATTGTTTTATCAATTGTTTGACTCTTGGAAACAGTATTTGAATTAATAATAGTTTTGTTTTCAATTGCTTGTTAAGATATTTGAGTCTTAATCAGTTGTTTGTCCGCCCATTCATTCGGCTTAAGGTCTGAATTCAATATTTGAAAGTTTAACTGAAAAACTGAATCCAAGACTTATTGACCGCAAAAGAGTTTATCATAATTTTGAAGTCATATCTGAAGTGCTTTTAATTTTTTAAGCGAAAAAAAAACAGTTGAAAATCCAATTCTCTTCAGTTGAGTTCACCAGCAAAAAGACCTGGTTTTCCACTGAATTGTAAAAATATTCAAAATTATCATCGACTCAAAGGATGGGAACTCGTATTCCGTCGGATAAGGTATTCATTCATTAATTTTCATTTTGTTTATAACTATTTGACGTATTTTTTATCCGCGTTTTAATCGTTATCTCAAATAATGTTGAAATTAAATCATATTTTTGAAGTGAATAACAAATTTTAACTGAAATTTCTCTTATTTTTCAATCCAATGACTCATTTGTAAAGTTGTTTTCAAATGACTTTTTATAGCAAATCCTTATAATAACTGCTTTTGATAACAGCGTTGGTATTAAAAGCTATAAATCAATAGTAGTTTTGAATTAATTGTGTTTTTAGTCTTTCATTTGACACATATTTATATCGGTTTAAGTGTTTATCGCGAAAATCAATGTATTATTGATTCAGTCTTTAGTCTCGATATGTGTTGAATCAAAAGCAATACATTTCTGTAAATGTAATCCAATTTTTCATCTTATCTGCGAATATATTAATCGGTTTGAACTGCTTTTCAATCGTCAGTTTGTTTTTAGTATTATTTTGATTATTAATTTGTTGCTTATTCTGAGCTCTGAATAATGTTTATAAATATATTGCAACTGCAAAAGCTCCGGGTCTTACAGCTCGGCCTCTTCTATGCTCTTCTATAGCTTATGCTGAGCTTAATTAAAGTCCAAATTAGACAGCGATTTGATTAGTGATCATTGATTATAAAAAACGCTATTTTAAGAGCACTGTTCTGGAGCTCAGGTCACATGTATAGCCACACATCCATATTTTAAGGGTTATGTCAGTCCTAGTATTCATACATTCAATCATTTTATGCCATATTTTATCTGATGTTTATATTACTTGAGTATAATTTTAATTATAATAAATTAGAGTCATATCCAGTTTAGGTCTGTCCTATTCAAGTCATATGACTGCACTAATTACTGTTATATAACTGATATTATTTGCATTAAAAATCTTTATTATAATCTCTGTTTTGTTCTCAAAATTATCTTAATTTATGTCTAAGTCTTGACACAAGAAAAACATTTGCTTTAATTGTCGGCAAACTTTAGGAACAAATATCTAATGAATCATAAATTGCAGAACAGTTTTGTTTTAAACAAATATTTTTTAACTAAGAGAGAGAGAGAGAGAGAGGGAAGGAGAGAGAGAGAGAGAGACGACTTGACGCGACTCAAAGTCGAAGCAAAATTTATTTTTCTTAAAAGACATTTCTGTTAATAATAATATTTTTGCTTGAATTCAGTCCCCGTTATATAAATAGATATGATTTGATGATCGGCTGTAAACACGAAATACAGTCCAATAGTTTTGCCTTTCGTTTGATTCTGTATTCAAATGTTTGTTAGTTGAGCCTATCTTTCTTGTTTGGTCACATTTCTTTTCTGCTGGTTTACTCTCAAACTCGTGAGTTATGTGACGATTAATTTTGTTTTTGAATGATTTCATTTTGTCTTTTTCCAGGCGTTTCTTGTTTTGCAAATAATATAATCATTTCCTTTGATTTGTATCTCGACTTTCATTTCGAAGCGACTCTTATATCAAATGAATATTTATTTTTAAAGCAAATTATGATTTAATCGCAAATGTATTTTACGGCTAATTATTCGTCTCTGAGTTTAAAGTTTCAGTTCTCACGAATGCCGCAAAAAATTAGGACCTTTTTCTGCTGATATTAGATATAAACTATCAGAAATAGACAAGAGTTTAATCTTCGTTCTCTTTATGACGTTTTTATGTCTTTTTTGCTTCCAATCAGTTCAATGAAAAACAATAAGTCTTTTTGTAATAACTATTTTTTGACCCAAAACTTTGAACTTATTTTTCAACTGAATTTCTTTATGACTTCACAATTATTTGCAGTCATTTATCAAAAGAGTATTATTTTGAGTTATTTTTCTTCGTTTCATAGCTTATATCAAATGATTCAGTATTTCAATAATGAATTCAGTGTTTGTTTATTGAAGTATAAGTTATACCCTTTTGGCGACTATTTTCCGTCTAATTATCAATTCATTGAAATAAATATTATTTTTCATTGAATTTAATTGAATTTTCTTCTACTCTGGTTATCAAATTTGATGTCTGGCTATGAATAGTGGCCTAAATTGGGGCGAAATTAGTTTATTGTGTGTTATTTGAAAATTTATACTCAATTTGTCGACCAATTGTCAGTTTATGGCCGAAAGCAAACAATTGTAAGAAACCAATCGATTGTCTGTTCGTTTCGTTTTCACTTGTCTTTGGCTTTCACTCACATCTGAATTCAATTCTTAACGAATCCAATGATCCGTTCCTTCACTCTCTCCTGGAGTCCAATTGCGAGGCCCTTTCCCTTCAACTTAAGGCTCTTTCGCTGCCATTCCTTTGATTTCAATAACACTTTAGATATAAGTCAAATGTATTTTGTTTTGTTTTTTTGCGCTCTATTTTCAAAAGAATTTCATTTCTGAGTTATGTTTCTTTGACTTCATATCGAAAAATATTTCTTTAGATTTATATAAAGATATTCCTCGAGAGGTATACTCCAAAAACAAACAAATTGAAGACACAATCGTTTCTTTAGTTTTATATCTGTTTCTATATTTCATTTTGTTTTGGATCTCTTTTTTTGGTTCATTCTCTTGTTTTTCGCTCAGATATAAGCCTAACAAACCTCGGGTCTCTCTCTCTCTCTCTCTCTCTCTCTCTCTCTCTCTCTCTCTCTCTCTCTCTCTCTCTCTCTCCGAAAGAATGGCAAACCTTCAAAACAATATTCCGACCATTTTTCGCATTTTCTACTCTAACAAAGTGTATGGTTTTGAGGCATATTTTTGAGGGAAATTTGAGTTATTGTTCAGTCGAATGATTTTTTTTCAAAAATTTGTTTTTGATATTCATTTCCGCATTTTGTTGTTTAAGACATTCTTTGTATTGTGATTATGGCCACAAAAATTGTCTAATTATTTGCAGATATTATTTGGTTTTATTCTTAAGAACAACAAAACCTCTTAAGATGTTTAATATGATATGACTCTGAAGAGCAGCTCTTTTCCGGTACCGATGGGACAGATATCTGTATGAATTCAAGTGAAAAATTTGGTGTTTTTAGAGCACAACTCAATTTGTGTCTAATTATTGGTATTTATCCGCGTTTTAAGACATTTGTCGTTCAATTGATTTAAATTTAGGCAATATTTTGAGTCTTATTCATATTATTGCAATAATTATCTCTTAACTGATGTTTCAATCGTTAAAATTTGATTATTTGCTTGGATTTCGAAATTGAGTTTTAATTTATTTTCATTTTCTGTTTATTTTATTTGAAATTTGATTTAGTTTTGAAAGTTTTAGTTTCAATTCAAATGTTTTTCTCTGAATTAAGAACTCATTTCAAAAGCAATAAAACGTAAAATACAGTTATTTTTCTTTCTCTCTCTTCTGTCGCTAATTATAAAATCACGAGTTTTTAGTGTATTTTATATGAATTCCCTTTTTTTAATACCTTGTTTTTCTCAGACGTCAGACATTTGACGAGATTTTTTCCAAATTGCCTTTTGAAGAGCGTAGACATGCGTCTGATTCTGTGCTACATTTTAAGCACTTCATGTGTTTTGACAGAAAGCCGTAAATTTTATTTCAATTTTTCTTAATATTTGTCATTTATTTTGATTTTCCCCGAAATGTCTTGCATTCGGTTCGCGATTAAAATCTTGTGAATTAGCGAAAAAATGTTCGCGATTTGAAACTATCGTAGCGTTTTTTTTATACATTTGAGTTATTTCTCAATCTTTACTTAATATTTCTTAATCTTAAGTGAATCTAATCTCAATTTTTCCTGTCTATTGACTAAAAAGAAATTTTTATCTCCTTTTCTCTCTGCGACTCCTCTTTGAGAGACATTAATGTTATTTGAGATTTCGATTTGTAATCCAAAGCACTCGACTCGACAATAGTCTGTGTTTTCGATGTCCAATTAGTTGTCGGTTTTGGAGTTAACTTGTTATTTGAATTTTATCTACAGTTATATTGTGTTGAGTGAAAAATAAGTCAGATTTGCTAAAAGAGATTTGGATTTCTCTGAAAGTTGAGAAATATTTTTAGATTTGTATAAAAGCAGTGGATTTCGACAGAAATTGATTTGCTTTTTGTCTTTTTTTGTTTGTCAAACGCTTTGACAATAAATGGCATAAAATTTACTTTCAATTTGAATGCAGTTTTGAATTCTTTGGAATAAGTCCTAAATTTTCTATTTCTTGTGACTTATTGTCGTCTCTCTCTTTCTCCCTCTCCCTTCCCTCCCCACTGATGTCACAGTGTTTTGTAGTCTAATGTGTTTTGCAATAAAACTTATCAGTATTTGTGGATCGCGTGCTATACAGAAGACCAGAGTAAACAGAACCAGACCTTCAGAGCCCATCAAATAATGAGTTTCTCTCTGTTTGTGATCCAAAAGTGAAGCTAACGGTCATAAATGCATATCTCATACACATTATGAAGATATGAGCGAAGACTTTCATCAGAGCTCAGCCCAATCCATACGAGCATTTGTTTTCACTTCAATATCAACTCTGCCACTCAGTCAATCCCTCTCTTTCATTCCTGTCCTTAGACTTAACATTGAGAACGACATTTAGTTTCACAATAGAAATATCGATTTTTGCTCATTCCATGAACATGTAGTTTCAAGTGAATCTCTGTTCTGTTCATCTCATACCAGTGCTGCTCATCGCATACTAGTACTCTCGAGTTCTAGTTTTTTCCTTCGAAGAGCGAAACCTATTCTCAGTGCAAACACTCAGAACCCAACCGATAAGTATATTAGAAAATTCAGGTCTGATTCAATGCAAAGTCTGGCTCTTGAGCTCAGTTATGCTGTCCATTAGGATTAGTTCATTACTGTTAAAGGATATGATTATGCAATAAACTGAATAAATTATGTTCTTAATACTTTCACTAATACCTTGATAGGATTTTCTTCGAAATTTTTGTTTGTTAGACAAACATCTTGCAAAAACCCGGATCCTATTTTCGATATTCGGAGTATTAATTTACTGCAAAATACTTTCTTTTTATTTTGTTTTTTATTCTCCAATATTTCATATGATATGAATTTTACGGCCATTTTCTGACCGTTTGTTTTGTACTTCTCTTCCTTTCTATGGAGACATTAGTTTTCGTTTCTTTCGTCTTATATTTCGCTACTCTTATCGACTTTGGACTTAATTTTTGTCACATTTTTGCTCTTTTTGTACGAATCAATAAATTTTCAAGAAAAGAGATTTAATGAAATTTCTCTCTCTCTCTCTCTCTCTCTCTCTCTCTCTCTCTCTCTCTCTCTTAAATATTTGTCTCTTTAAGACAAAAATGTTTGTAATTCTCTTCTGAAGTGCTTTTTTCATTCGTCAGATAAAACCTTTTTTGAATTGAAAAACATTTTTTGATTGAATTTCTTGTTTGAGACCAAAGTCTCTGTTTCTCAGACTTTTTTATTTAGAGTTATCCAGAGAATTGTTAGAATAGCTCCGAGGAATCTGCAGAATATTGATTCAATTTAGACTAAAGCTCGCGATGTTTTTTACATTTTCTATCTTATAATATTTTGAACTAGTTAAGTTAGTTATTATCGCAAACTCACGAAAAATCAATTACTCTTTGAATTTACAATTTTTCCATTAAATGTAATTTTTTGGTGACTAAACGGGTTTCAAATATGAATCGATTGACTATTTATGGCTTATCTATGTCTTTGAAAATGGGAATCAGGTTTTGTCTGTATCTCCGGTTTTAGGCCTTTCTTAACATTTGAGTGAATCAGTTATCGCGTGATTTCAGACGTATTTTCCATTAAAAATATATATATTTTTTCTGATTAGAAATAATGTAATTTTTTTGGCCAAAAAACGAGTGAAAATTTTAGGCTCAGTTACTGTAAGACTATTAATGGTTATTATTATTGATTACATAGACTGAGTGTTCATAAGTCAAAAGTACTTTTCATTACATATCTATCTATTGGCTCTTCGGATGTTGTGATGTATTTCTTTGGACATAAGTCTTGAGGCACAGAATCTACAGACACAAAGATTGATTGTCTGGTGTTTAGAATAGCCTTTTACAACACAGTCCCCCCCAAATCAATGGCCAAATGCGTGAATGGAAGGTGTGTTCGGCCCCCGATCTCTGTCCATATCAGGCCCTCTACTCTGGCGTTTAAAGCGTTGAATGAGTTTTATTCTCGTATTAAATAAAATTTATATATTTATTCTCAAACGTCATCCTCTCCTCTCGTTCTCCCTTTCTTTGGATTCCCTTTCGTCAGGCATACCCTTAAGTCAAGTGCTGTTTATATAAAAGAATTCGGTTTTTCATAACTTATAGATATCTGCAATAAATAACAGCCAATCATATAATACAATGGCATTAAATCTAAACGAATATCCCTTTTTATGGTATATTTTATGGAAAATATAATTTCGTTTAACATTTTTCTCTCAATTTTTACGCAAAAAATTTTTTCGTTGTATTTCTGTCGACTCAAAGGTTTTCTTTAAAACTTGAATTGTTTTGTATTTTTTTTCTCTCTTTTATTATTATTTTTTGATTTTCCAAAAATTTTCTTAATGTGTGGCTTAAGAACCAGTTCTTGGGGTTCAGGCTTTGAGTTATGATTATTATATTTTGGTTTAAGTCTTGACTCAAGTCTTGAGTGACTGGCGTTCACTTTGCAATCAACTAATATCTGAACAAAAACCTATCAAACCATTTGTTAGGTGTTGGTTCACAGCCCCGCACAACCTCTGAGGGGTTCTGACTATCTCTTCATAATCATTATCACCAATAGGTTCTGCTTAATGCTGAAGGCAATCAACTGAGCGCTGAGTGCACTGCCATTGAATCGTAAATTATGCAAAAAACTCCATTCCGAATGTATTAGTGTTCGGTTGGCCACCACTGCCTACTGGTGCTGTGCTGGTGCCCTAACCTAACCATCAAAATAATAATTTTCATCAATTCGTTCCGACTTTTTTTACACAAAATCTGAGTTTAGCTTTGGTTTCAGTTTTTTACTCATTTTATGGGAATTTATATATTGTTTGTCTATTTTTATGCTTTAATTCAATGTTTTTTAATTGTGTTTAAAATCAATATTTTCTCGATTTTTCTCATATTTGTCTGAGAAAACAGACTTTCATTTGACTTGTATTTGCATTTCAAT
>JAQFXL010001186.1:0-13450 GCA_034693445.1 Edwardzetes edwardsi | reverse complement strand
AAAGAAAGCGGAAGACGAAGAACTGTCGGCTGAGATAAGAAAATCTTCAAAAGAATCGAAATCGAAAACAACCAAAGATTCCGAAGAAGATACAGAAGAAAGTGAAGCGACCCCTGAGTCAGGAACAGACAAACCAAAGAAGAATCTGAAGAAAAAAGATCCAAAGTCTGAAATAAAGGGGGGACAAAAGAAGAGTAGCACATTACAGCCGGGTGAAGCACCGGCTACCGAAAAGTCGCCCACAGATGAACCAAAACCGAAGAAAGGGAAAAGTGGAAAAGAGGACCTCGAATATGAAGTCAACAGAAAGAGTAGTGAATCAAAGAACAAGAAGGGAACTCAAGAGTCAACTGAAAGCCAGAATGACTCAGAACCAAAAGCAATAACTCCATCGATTAAACCCGAAGATCTAAGTCTCGATCCGAAGGGGATTAAAGCCGACAATAAACAAAAGAAGAAGAGATCAATCACTGAGTTGGGAAATGGTGGCGATAGTGGAGGAATGTATTGTGTGGCCACAACTTTTACAAAAGCCAGAGGAGAGATAGTCTGTAAATATACCCTAAAGAATAAAATTTTTAAAGTCAAGGAAAAGTGTGTTCCACTGGAGGAAGAATGGCACAACTTTCCACCAAATCTGGTGGCGATCATCAAAACAGAAGACAATTTTTGGTATCTCTTTAACAAAGAGGGAAAGTTTTGCAAAAGGGCTGAAAAAGACTACGAAAATGTGAGCACTGAATAAACTTTTGTTTTCTTTCAAGAGTTTGATCTTAATTTGTGTATCGTTTGATCCAATAGTGCAGTCAGTGGTCAGACAATAAGGAGGCGTTTGGCTGTGGCTCAGGAAAAGAAGGACCCGATTTGGGATCTCTTTGCGATAATGTTGACATCAATGCCGGCGGAAATTTGGAGAAATCTCTTCTGATTTTCAGGGGAGGAAAATACTGGGAATTCGATGGAAAACCTGTTGAGGGCAAACCTTTGGGAAGTCTGATTACTGGTGGAAAACTTGCTAGAGATAGATGGCCTGGGATCAAGTTTCCAGGTGCTATATGTCACCGCAAGAATAGCTTAATTATAGTACATGATAAGAGATGGACGCACTGGTCAGCCGATGGAAAGCCAGAAGAAATTGATCAGCCTATTCAAGAATTTGAGACTTGCGGAACGGCTGTCCCAATGGCCAATGATAAGATTGCACTGGTTGTGCAGGAAAAGGTAAATTAATTGTGATGTTTGACTTGAAATTCATTGTTTTCTTCCATAATAAGGTCTGGTATTTCAAGAGGCCGAGCAAAAAGGTTGTGCGATCTGCCACTAATCCAGGTCCTATTCGTACAGAAGACACTGTAGAGGAATTCCCCAAAAATATTGACGCGGCCTTTAGTTTCAATAGTTATGTTTATTATTTCTTCCGGGGCTCAGAGTATTGCAAACGGCCGTTGATTGTCGACGAAGACACTGTCAATGAACTGACTTATGGGGATTGGGTTCAGAGCTATGAAAGACCCAAAAAGTGGTACCAAATGAAAGTCGACGAAAAAGTGGTCAGTCTTTTAACCGATATTTTATACATCGACTGAAAAACTTAATCTATTTTTTATAACTGTTTAGAAAAAGAAATTCTTCACTCTCTCTAAAAAGGACTCTTATGTAAGGAAAGCCATTTCTTTTAGTTTAGCTTTAACCTTGCTCGTTTTTAGTGCATTTGGAAGAACACTTATGAGCTGTTTGGTTGTGAAGACCCGAAAGTACGCCAAGAATTCGCTGATTTGTGTTCAAACCCGTCAACAATAGGAACCATCGTTTATGAGAAAACAGACGTTTACTTCTTCACTCCGGAGAGGACATACATATTGAATGGGAGAACTAATTCGGATGACTTGAATACTGATTCTGTGTTTAAAAACATACGGCCACAAGTGGTTGAACCTGGCAAAAAGTGGAGAATGTTTAATCCGAAGTGCAATCACTTCTTCACGAATAGGGATCAGTTGTGCGAAATTCGTGACAAAAAAAAGTATGTTTGTTGGGATCCGGCGGGAAATCCAAAAGGAAAGGCCATTGGTGATGATGAGCCAGAGCCTAAAGATACCAAACCAAATGGAGACACAAAGCCCAGTGCCTTAGATTCTGATGACGGACAGTATATTATGATTCGCGACAAAAAGACCTCGAATGTTGTCATCACTGGATCTGAAGTCAAATTCATATCGAAAGTGAAAATGGATACGACTTACTCGGAGGACGTCATCGCCATTATTAAGACAATGGATGGCAAAACTTATATCATCAAAGATGGCGGCAAATATTGCAAGACTTTAAACTCGAAGAAGAAAGAGGTGACAAAAATTGATTATAAATCAGTTTTGAAATAAATGTTTGATTTGTTTAAAGTGTAAGGACTTGAAAGACAACAAACAACTGTTCGGATGTGAGGCCACCAAAAAGAATCCGGAATTGAAATCTCTGTGCGATAACCCGAAGATAGATTCGGCGGTCGTTTATAACAAAGAAGTCTATATCTTCAGAGGCGGAAAAGTGTGGAAATTTGATAACAAACCAAAGAATAAGAAACCATTGGGTAATCTGATTGAGGGACCGACTGAAGCCAAAGAGAAGTTCCCTAAAATTAAACTGCCCGGTGCTCTGGGACAGAATGGCGAAAACTTTTTTACAATAGTTAAAAATAAGTACTCCGAGTGGTTGTCTAACGGCACTCAAGTGGTCGACGAAAAACAAATAGAAGAGAAAAAGTTGGAACCACCGGATGAACCGGACGGAAAACCAGAAGATGCCGGCGCTCTCATCTGTTTATCAGATACATTGTTCGCCAAAATCAGAGGCAATAGTGTCTGTTATGCGGAGGTCAAGAATAATAGGCTCTATTGGATGGGAGAGTGTATGGCTGTCACTGAAGATGACAACCAGTTTCCGCCCGATTTGGTCGCCGCCGTTGAGACGGCAAATGATATCTGGTTTTATTTCAACAAAGATGGCAAACACTGTAAAAGAAAGGGAGGAGAGTGGTTCGACCATAGTCCGGTATGACCAAGAACAATAATGTTGCGTTCAATTTGCATTTTATCATTGATTTCATCCATTCAGTGCACTGATTGGTCAGACAATAAAGAAATCTTCTGTAATAGTGATACAAAATCAAAGAAAGGCGGTTCCGATAAAGGATCGGATGAAAAGTCGGGAAATCTGGAGTTTCTCTGCACTAATCCTAAGATCACTTCTGGAGGAAGTGGTCCGAACGGTATTTATCTGTTCAGAGGCGGTAAGTACTGGCAGTTTGATAACAAACCAAAAGCTAATAAGCCGTTCGGAGAACTGGTCGATGGCGCCAAACCGGCCAAAGATAAGTGGAAGACTATCCATTTACCCGCCGGTGTCTGTCTTATCAATAATGAAATGATTGTTGTCTACAAAAACGAATGGTCCAGATATCCAACAAAGACTACGAATAAGGAGAGCAACGAAATCGATGGCAAAACCACTCCGATACAAAACGACACATCAGTTCCTGCTTTAGAACCGATGAGTCTGCCAACCAATGATCCGATTCGAGATCCGGACATTCCCGATGAATCTCTCGGTGATGAGAAGGATAGCGGTGCTCTCATTAACCCGGATAAAGAAGATATGACTTATCGTAAGATAAAAGGAAACAGAATTTGTCGGTATGTGCTTAAGAATGACAAATGTCTTATGAGAGGCAAATGCATTACCGTTGAAGAAGATAAAAACAAGTTCCCACCCAATATCGTGGCCGCTATCAAGTCTTCAGATAACAATTGGTATTTTGTTAATAAAAAAGGAAAATATTGCCAAAGAAAGGACGGGTCCACTGAAGAAGTGATTTCTTCATCTCATTTATAGCATTCTTTTTTAACTAAGGTTTGTCTTCTGTTTATCTTCAGTGCAATGAATGGAAGGATAATAGCGATATCTTTGGCTGTCAATCGAAACCAGTTAGCCTTCAATTGGAACCGCTTTGTGATAATGTGACCATCGATTCTGGTGGTAATAAAGGCGATGAAATCCTGGTATTCAGAGGTGGAAAGTTCTGGCAATTTGACGGTAAATCACAAAAAGGCAAACCTTTCGGTGACATAAAGTCTGGTAATCTTCCGGCGAAGAATAAATGGTCAGGTCTTCACTTTCCGGCCGGAATCGGCAGTAATGGAGCAAATCTTCTGGCCCTTTATGATAAAAGTTGTCAACAGTGGTCACCAAATGGAGATCAACAGACGGATGAAGAGCCAAACGATTTTGAAGAAAAATGTGCTCCCACTGTTGTGCCCCTGCCCAATAAGAGGCTGGCTTTGGTCGATAAGTCTCAGGTAAAATACAACAAAGAATTGGTGAGAATTGGCTTAATTGCAATGTTTGGTGTTTAGGTCTGGTATTATCGAAGGAAAGGTAAGAAAATAATCAAAGACACCGAATCCTTTGGCCCTCATCGGGCCGACACCATGAGAGAGAACCTGCCCTCCGATATCTGCGCCGCTTATACCGATGATTACAATATTTACTATTTCTTCAAAAACGACAAATACTGCAAAAGACCCCTAAAAATGGGTTTGTTTTCCAAATGTTTCTTTCAATTAATTTACTGACTAATTATGTGCCCAAAGACTCAGATTTGATGTTTCTTGGTCCTATACCGAAGAAATACTTTAAAATACCTGTTCCCAGTCCCGATGTTTATGTTGATGATTGGTACGGAAATAACACTGGTGCAAAATCGCGTAAAATGACTGAAGAAGAGGTATGAATAGCTTTAAAGTAAATTGAATGCAAGTTTTGTTTGGTTTCAGACTTCGGGGTACTTTGATCCGGGAGAGCCTTCATTTGTGAGTAGTTCCCTTGTAGCTAAATAATGAACAGTCCTATAATGACTGTCTAATTGTTTACTTCGAACTTACAGTGCATTTGGAGGGACACCAAAGAACTTATCAATGAATGCAAATCAGAGAAGAAACCAAAATTCTTAGACGACTTGTGCGCTAATCCCAACCCAATTGGTGTCGTTCCTATTGATAAGAAGATCCATTTTATCACACGAGACGATGAATATAAATTTGATCCCAAAGATAAGGATACGCCAAAAAATGTTGACAATAGGTTTGGTGGCAAACCTGAAGAAGAAGTTGAAGATCCATTTGATTATGGTCAATATGATTTGCTTGGTAATCGAAGGAAAAGACCAAAGAATGGAACCAAAACTCCTGATAACACCAAAGTTAAATACAAAGGGTTTAATCCAAAAGAGGGACAATTTTCGGTCATCGAAGGCCTGATATATGTTATATCGAAGAGTAAAAAGACATTTAGTTTCTGGAACCGAAAAGGAGAGAAAACGGACGGAGATATCGGAAAACCTGAAAGTGAACCCGAAGATGAGCCGGAGGGCGATAAGTCAGACGCCGGTGCACTTATTCAGGTGGATGAGCAAAATGACGTATACAAGAGGGTTTCCTCAAAAGAAGTCTGTACTCTGGTCATGGAAAACGATAAATTGTTCAAAGATGGTGAATGTGTTCCCGTAGAAGACGATAAAAACAACTTTCCCGACAATTTGGTCGCTGCCATAAAGAACAAGAATAATGATATGTTTTTCGTCCGCTCCGACGGCACTTACTGTAAAAGAGATCACCGAAGCACTAAAAAGGTATCCATTGTTTACTTCCATTCTTTTCGAATTGTTTTTGTATCTAATCCTCGGTTATACTGTCAGTGCACAGAATGGCGAAATAATACACAACTCTTTGGATGTGATTCCAATAAAGACCCGACACCTGAATTACAATCCTTGTGCCAAAAGCCTGAAATTGTTGCCGGCGGTAATGTCCCGCCAAATATCTTTGTCTTCAGAGGCGGGAAGTTCTGGCAGTTTGATAACCGCCCGCAGAAGAATAAACCGTTTGGTAATCTGTTAGACGGCGCCAATAAAGCCAAACCCAAATGGAAAAACATTCGCTTTCCCGGCGCTGTCGGCAATAATCTGGAAAATCTGTTAATTACTTATAAGAATAAATATTCTAAGTATTCACCAGAAGACGAGCCCCAAGTCATAGACAGACCCATTGTTCCGAAAGTGGTTGAAACGCCCGATGAGCCGGAGATCAATCCTGAAGATAAGGGAGCGCTCATACCTGTCGATGAAAAGAAGAATCGATTCGCAAAGATAGAGAAGGAAAGGGTCTGTTATGTCAAACTTGAAAAAAACCGTATGTTTTGGAGCGGAAAGTGTCGTAAAGTGAGTGAAGACGTGAATAACTTTCCGCCAAATATTGTGGCCGCCATTAAAAATAGGGATGAGTTCTGGTATTTCTTTGACGAAAAGGGACAGTTCTGCAGAAGAATTGATAGACAGACTGATAAGGTTTGTCACAAACTATCATTTGCTATAACTTTAGAATTGTTTGGCTTCTATTCAGTGCAAGGATTGGAAGCCTAACAGTGAAGCCTTTGGTTGTCAGCCCCCTAAAGATAAGAAAAAGAAATCGACAAATATAGGGGGAAATGCCGAAGGAATGAGAGAACAAGAACTGGAATATCTTTGCAAAAATCCTGTGATCAACGCCGGCGGTAATTATGACCCCAATATCTTAGTCTTTAGAGGCGGTAAGTATTGGCAGTTCGACAATAAGCCTAAGAAAGGCAAACCTTTCGGTGAATTGGTTATCGGACAGGCGCCGGCTGCCGCAAAGTGGCCGGGTATTCATCTTCCCACTGGTGTTAGTCACTTGAAAGACAATTTAGTTGCTGTTCATAAGAATAAATGGTCGCTTTGGACACCAGAGGGACAAATCAATAAAAATGATTCCGATATAGAAACGACTGAAGGACCCGACGACTCAGAAGTGCTTGGTAATAAAAGGAAAAGAATAAAAACTACCACAACTACTGAAGCACTGGAAGATCAAACGACACTGAGTTCAATAGAGAAGTTGGAATTGCCTTCACAACCGAAGAAGAAGAGAGAAGTTCCCAATCATATCATAGATGATAATATAGACCAGGAAGAACCGCCTGATGTGCCAGATGGTGATCCTGAAGACATGGGCGCTCTGTTTAATGATGACTCCAATCAAGATGTCAAGACACACGTCAAAGGAGGAGAGGTTTGCAATTTATTGTTTAGAAAAGATAAGTTGTATAGGAATGGCAAATGCGTTCCCGTGGATGAGGATAGACATTCGTATCCGCCCGATATCGTGGCTGCCATTAAACCCAAAGATAATAACTGGTATTTCATTTCAAATGATGGAAAGTATTGCAAACGAATGGATAAAACTTATGAAAAGGTATTTGAAACCAATATATTTTTTAAACCATATTTGTATGATAAATGATCAGGTTAGATTACAATTCCTATGTCAGTTCATTTTCTTATTATTAGATTGAAATCAGAAACTCAAAAGTTTAAAGTAAAAGTGGTTTTGAGTCAATAGTTCAGAAAACTGTAATTTTTAAAATAGTCTGACTTGATGTCTATAATACCTTGGTTAAATTGGAATATTCACCAACTAATTTTGTATATTTCATTAGTGCACTAACTGGAAGGACAGCCGAGAAGTTTTCGGTTGTAATGCCATCCCAATGGACCCATCGTTAGAAAGTCTTTGTGATAACCCAAAGATCAGTGCCGGCGGTAATAATGTGTTGACTATTGATGTCTTCAGAGGCGGAAAGAAATGGGAGTTCAATAACAAACCAGAACCTCAAAAACCATTCGGAAATCTAGTGGAGTCGGGAATACCGGCTAAAAAACAATGGCCGGGAATCAAATTTCCCGGTGGTTTCGGTCACAATGAAGAGAAGCCGGTTATGATCTATAACAAGACTTGGAGTCAGTGGTTACCGAATGGTGACTCAGATATGAGTGAAGAGCCGATTCTAGATATGGATGATAGTCCCGGAGTGGCTATTCTGTTGCCATTCAATAGAGTTGCTGTTGTGGTCAAAGACAAGGTCTGGTACTACAGAAAGAAAGGCAAAAACATTTACCGTGACTCTGAAGATAATGGTCCTCTGCCTGCATCGGAAACACCGGAGAACTTTCCCGAGAATCTGAGCGCTGCCCTCACTGTCAATAAAAATATCTACTATTTCTTTAGAGGCACTCAATATTGCAAACGACCCCTTATTGTCGAAGAAAACACTCTTAAAGAGACCCCAAAACTAGACTGGAACAACCAGCCCTCCCAACCAGAAGAGTCCAATACTGCTATGCTATCAGAGGATGAGGTAATTGTCTGAATGTTTGAGGCTTTCATTGATTTTCTTTTGAATTTTCTTCAAAGGCTTCGAAATATTTTAATCGCAATCCGAAGGACTCTTTTGTGAGACTTTTGTAGAAAAAATGGTTTTAATTGTAATTAATTTTATCTATTCTTCAGTGTATTTGGAAAGACAATAGAGAACTGTTGGGTTGCAAAACACCCCAAGTTTTTAATACAGTGAGAAAACTGTGCTCTTCTCCGGTGACGATCGGAACAGTCAATTGGGATAAAAATCATATCTATGTCTTCACTCATCTGACTCTTTATGTATTCGACCCAAAAGGCAAATCTGAGGGTAAAAAGAGTTCAGATCCAGACTTCAGCCGATTGGTTAGCGATGATATCAAATCATCTGAAAAGTGGCCCGGATTTGACTCAAATTACGGCCGCTTTTTCGCTGAAAATAATCTCTTGTGTGTTATCATTGAGGCCGAGAGGTATAGCTGTTGGGCACCCGACGGCTCACAGGTTATTGACAACCGACCCATTGGTGAACCAGATTATGACCCTCCAGATGAAGAACAGGGTGACGACAGCAACGCAGGCGCTCTCATTAATCCCGAAGACAATAATGGAAAGTATACCCGAATTCGGGGCAAAAAGGTGTGCAATCTTACCATTGAAAACGAAGATCTGTATATTTTGGGACAATGTCTTGACGTCAAAGCAGATCCGCGTAAATTCCCGCCCGATATCGTCGCTGCCATCAAACCGAAAGACAATAACTGGTATTTCTTTAACAAAAACGGAAAGTATTGCAAACGACCCGAAGGTTCCACTAAAGAGGTTTAGATTTCCCGAAAACAATCGTTTGATTTAATAAATATATTTATTTCAATTCAATAGTGCTCTGAATGGAGAGATAATAAGGAACCGTTTGGATGTGAGGCTAAACTGGTTAGTCCTGAGCTGAAGACACTCTGCAAGAATGCAACCATTAATGCCGGGGGTAATCAGCCGCCATTTATACACGTTTTTAAAGGCGGAAAACTATTCAAATTCAATAATCGGCCGAAACCTAAGAAGCCTTTCGGCGATTTGGTAGAGGGAGGGGTGCCCGCCAAGAAAAAATATCCCGGATTGAATTTACCAGGTGCTGTCGGCCATAATGATGATAAGTTTTTGATTGTAAACCGAAATCATTGGTCACAATGGTTGCCACAGGGATATAATGATGTTCTCGATGAACCAATTGTGGAAAAAGAGTTTGAAATACCTGATCAGCCGGAGACGGATCCCGAAGATAGTGGTGCTCTCATTCCTCTATCTCTTGGTCCGAATGGCACCAGTGCTGACCCAAAAGCAGAAGAATACGCAAAGATAATGAAGAATAAAGTGTGTTATGTCTCGATTCGCAAGAATAAGCTCTACTGGAAGGACAGCGATCGCAAGTGTCAGGCAGTCTCTGAAGACCCGCACAACTTTCCTCCTGACATTATAGCCGCAATCAAACCCAAGGATAATCACTGGTATTTCTTCAATAAAAACGGGAAGTACTGCAAGAGGAAGGACCAGAACTATGAAGAGGTTTGAGATGTTTAATGGTTTTTGATTAATAAACAATCAATTGTTCCGTTTTTGTCACTGAAGTGCAAGGATTGGAAGGATAACAAAGAGGTCTTCGGTTGCGATGCAGACAAGAATTCGAAGAAAGATGGAAACTCCAAAGAAAACAAACAACAGAAACAAGAGCTGGAATTCCTGTGCAGAAACACCAGTATTAACGCCGGCAGTAATTATCCGCCGCATATCTTAGTATTCAGGGGCGGAAAGTATTGGAAGTTCGACAACGAGCCCGAAAAGGGCAAACCATTTGGTAATCTGGTTGAGGGTCAGGTACCCGCACGACTTTCCTTCCCTGGTATTCATTTTCCTGGTGGTACTGGACATCAAAAGCCGGATAAATTTGTTGCTGTCTATAAAGATAAATGGTCTAGATGGAAACCAGATAATCCCAATGAAGGCGCTGGAGATAAACCTGAAAATGAAGAGAATCCGGAAGAAGAACCGGATGACTCTGATGTGAAGGGAAATAAGAGGAAAAGACCAAAACCTGAAGAGGGAGAGAAAGATTCGGGTAATAATGATGAGCCCAAAGACAAAATGAAAATAAAAAACAAACCGAATGAGAAAGGTGAGGGATCAGGTGATGGTCCAGAAGAAGGGACGGAAGGAGAGGAAAAACCAGAAGACTCAGATGCGAAAGGAATTAAGAGGGACAGACCTAAGCCTGGAGAGAAAGCTGGTAAAGACGGCGGTCCTAAAGATAAGCTAAAGATAAAAAATAAACCGAATGAAAAAGAAGGCGAGGGATCAACTGATGGTCCAGAAGAAGGGACGGAAGGAGAGGAAGAACCAGAAGACTCAGATGCGAAGGGAATTAAGAGGGACAGACCTAAGCCTGGAGAGAAAGCTGGTAAAGACGGCGGTCCTAAAGATAAGCTAAAGATAAAAAATAAACCAAATGAAAAAGAAGGCGAGGGATCAAGTGGTGATCCAGAAGAAGGAATGGGTGATAATAAGAAAGGAGGTCCGAAAGACAAGATGAAAATCAAAAATAAAACCAAACCATCGAAAAAGGCTAAGGCAGACAGTGATGTCAATGACGATCCAATCAGAGATGAAGACGATATTCTCGATGGACTGGAGGGTAGAGACGAAGACGCCGGTGCTCTCATACCAATTGATGAGACAATCGGCAAATTTGCGAAAATAGTTGCGGACAAAGTCTGCTATATTCTGATTAAGACCGACAAAGCGGTATGGAGTGGGGATTGCGTTCCCGTCACTGAAGATGAGAACAATTTCCCGCCATATATAGTGGCCGCCATCAGAAATCAGGACAATGACTGGTATTTTATCAATAGAGACGGACAATACTGCAAAAGAAAACATAATAACTTTGATTCGGTTTGTATTGTTCTTACGTTCAATCCCAGCCCACCCCTCCCTTGAATCCTTGCAATCCATCCCTTGAACATCACTGAACTCTTTCACATTGATTTCTGATGAGACTAATTGTTCCAATTTTCATGACTTCTTCAGTGCGACGAATGGAAAGACAATCGAGAAATCTTCGGCTGTAATACCAAAGGCGTCAAAACAAAGCTACGGTTCCTCTGCTCCAATGTGAAGATAAAGGCGGGCACTCAGGAGGCGATTACTCTCACGGGAGACACATCTCCTCGCGTTTGGGTCTTCAGAGGCGGAAAGTTTTGGGTTTTCGACAACAAAATAACTGAAAAGAAACCGTTAGGAGAACTGCTCGAAGGCGGCAAAATGGCCGGCGATTTATGGGACGGCATACACTTTCCGGGTGGCGCCGGCTTTGATGGTCCAAACTTTGTTATGGTTTATAAGAAGAAGTGGTCGCGTTGGACAACAGACGACGCCAACAACACTCTCGATGGCGAAGGAGATAATGATTGGCTCAACACTTATAAAAAGAAAGCACAGAAAAATTATGCTGAGCCTAAGGATGGCAAAGAAGGGGCCACTAAAGGAGAAGTCGATAAACCAATTGGTCCGTCAGAAGAAGGTCCCAACGATAAGATGAAAATCAAACCAAAAGACAAACCAAAGAAAGGCTCAGATGAAGAACCCGAAGACTCAGATGTAAAGGGAAATAAGAGGGATAGACCTAAGCCTGGAGATGACTCTAAAAGTGATCCAGATGATAAAATAAAAATAAAAAACAAACCTAATGATAAATCAAAGGGTGGAAACCAACCAGAAGATCTGAGTATGCAACCCGAGGATAAAAAGAGTGGACCCAAAGACAAGATGAAGATTAAAAATAAACCGAATGAAAAAGAAGGCGAGGGATCAGGTGATGGTCCAGAAGAAGGGACGGAAGGAGAAGAAGATCCAGAAGACTTAGACGCCAAGGGAATTAAGAGGGACAGACCTAAGTCTGGAGAGAAAGCTGGTAAAGATGGCGGTCCTAAAGATAAACTAAAGATTAAAAATAAACCGAATGAAAAAGAAGGCGATGGATCGGGTGATGAACCAGAAAATGGTTCTGGTGAAGGAGATCCAGATAAATTGAAAATCAAAAATAAACCAAATGAAAAAGAAGGACCAGGTGGGCAAGCAGCTGATCCAGGTGAAGGCTTTGAAGATAAGCCAGAGGGCGGACCGAATGAAAAATTGAAAATAAAGCACAAACCAAATGAGAAACCCACTGATGGCGACGGAATTGAAGCCGAAAGGCCTAAAGATATCTACGAACAGAAGATCGGCGATGAAATGGACGAAATACCGAAATTCAAGATCGGAACCGATGGCGACAGTGCTCTCATCAGAACTAATGTCAAGAGAAACAGATTGTCTAAAGTGATGGGCGAACAGATCTGTCACTACAACTTCAGAGAAAACAAGTGCTACCAAAGAGGTAACTGCACTGAAGTCAGCGCCGATCGAAACAATTTTCCCGCACATATTGTGGCCGCCATTCAGGCAAAAGACAAGTACTGGTATTTTCTCAACAAAGAGGGAGAGTATTGCAAACGACGTATGAGTGATGTCGCACAAGAGGTAACTGTCTTAAAACTATCGTATAGTATTGACAATACATCCTTGGATTTTATCATTTAATTAATTTTATCTGTCTTACAATAGTGTACTAAATGGCTGAGCACTCAAACCATCTATGGCTGTGACACAGTTAGGGTCAGAACTAATGCTAGATTTAAATACTTGTGTCGAAACCCAAAGATTAATACTGGTGCCAATTATCCGCCGTATATTTACATATTCAAAGATGGGATGTACTGGACATTCGACAACGAGTACACACCTAAGAGACCGTTCGGTAATATGATTGAAGGGGCGGTTCCGTCTCGAAACAAGTGGCCACTCATTCACTTTCCCGGAGCCGCTAGTTTTCTTAGGAAACACTTCATAATTGTCTACAAAAACAAGTGGTCGCGTTGGAGACCAGAGAAAGGGTCAGACAATGAAGTGGACGGCTTAGATGATCCTGTATTTGAAAACTCTCCAGAAGAAGAGGAAGGGCCGGAAAGCAGTGATGCCGGAATTGAACCAACAGATGATTCTGAAGACCCCGATAACAAATCTAAAGATAAGAATAAACTCAAACCTAAAGGTAAACCGAAGGGCGGTTCGAATGACGGCGATGGAGGTGATGG
>JAQFXL010001185.1:0-13462 GCA_034693445.1 Edwardzetes edwardsi | reverse complement strand
ATTTTGCCTTTCAGTCTGATAGTCACTGCCACTGAACATCACTGAATCGATTCCCTGCTTATCACCAATTGTTTGGACAAATAGTCTTTAATCTGATTAACATTTTCTTTCCAAAGCCTAACAAACTTTGATTTCAGCATTGGTTTCGAAGCACTGGTAGCATACGTTTGGGCCGATTTGGGCTCGTTTTGGAAGTTGGATCCATGTCTTTCTGTGTGATATCATTTGTCGGCTAATTCGTGGTTATCTTTGCAATCATCCGATTTTCAATCTGCAAAAACTATTCATCTGATTGACATTGTCTTCTTGATGAACCTCGAACAAAGGGTGTGTCATCAGAAGATTATTCCTCGCCAGAAGAATGGGAGACTATTCCCCAGAAATTGCGAGAGGAATGATGTTGGATTTGCGCAGATTCCTCATCGAAAGCGGGACCACCAACTAAACCAAATCCCACCCAAGGGATAATTTCATACCATTTTGAGATTATGAGCTCATTGTGACTCTCCTCAGACATTAGTGTTTCGAATAGTGCGATGAGAATGGTTTTGTAGGAAAGACAATACATGTACTTATTTTACAACCTGAGATTAACTGGCTAGATCAATTTCTTACCCTTTTAAATATATCCTAAAGTTAGAACTTATTGAAATAAAGATGAAATAGACCTTGCTAATTAAAAAGAGATTTTATTCGAAATACAATTCATTTATTATAATATTGACTGTAATTAACAAATATTTTAATGAATGGTTTTTAAACTTTATTTCATAAGAATCAATAGAAAGGACAGAATCGGATCGGTATTCAAGAAATAGTTATATTTACATAAGAACTGAAAAATTAACATAAATTGTAATAATTATTAATAAAAGTAATTAATTAATAAATGCATAAATAGATAGCTTTCATAGCATTTGACGGAAATGTTTATAATTTGTTTGTTTGAGAAATACTTTCAAACAGAGAGAAGAAAATGAATTCAATTTGTTTTTGATTTTGTATTTAATTATTTGAATTAATAATAAAATCATTGAATAATTAATTAGTAATTCATTAATGGCTTTGAAGTGTTTGGCGATCGGAAGAAAAGGAAGTTATGTTTCAAATCAATTTGTGAGTCATTGTATTGCGTCGGCGATGACTGCGATGAATGTTTGCCACTACTGGTCGCCGAAGAACTGTTGGTACACGAAGAGGACATGGATGAGGAACGGGAGCGCAGAGAGTCACCATTCGATATACGTCGAGGAAGGGTTCCATTCGTTTTGTTATAAGTCGGTGTTTCCGACGGTTCTGCGAAATAATTGGACAAAACTATTGATAACTCAAATATTTTACACTAATTTTCAACACAAACCTTGAATAGGAGTCTCGTCGTAGAGGGAACCGGGAGTTCTTGGCTTTATATACATCGGAGCTCTCGATGGGGAGGGCGATGGGATTGGCATTTGGTATTCGGCGACCGCTTCCCAAACTATGAAGTCGCAAACCGTTTGTTCCAACTGTTTTGCCCACAGCTTAATGTCTACTAATCCGGTGCTATCGTTGCTCAAAATATAGCACTTGTCGTCTGTAGTGATGGTCAGAGCGTTTGCACCGGAATTCACTTTAGTTTTCTTATTTATGGGTATAACCAGATCGGCGTCAATACAATCGAAACGCTTTCTAGAGTTGCTATAACCGGAACCCGAGCTGTTCCTGTCGTGCCTTTTCGACCAGAGTCTGACCTGGAAGTTCCTAAGAGATGCCCAATAGGTTGACTCAATCTTCTGAGCCCTAACCGTCGCCTCCTTTACTTTCAAATAACCGGAAATTCGTTCAATATTTTGACAGTCAGGCTGTGCCGCCAAACGACAACAGAAGTGTCCAAACAGTGGTAACTGTGAGTTACGGTTCTCCAGATTCTCAATCAACAAATCGTGTGTTTTGATGGCATCGGACGCGTCCTTTAGTCTGAGTGTCGCCGTCGCCACCAAATGAAACTTTGGACCACTTTTTTGGTGAAAACAAAATCAATTAAAATGAGATTCAAATGAAAATCAATGATTGAAAATACTTTTCCGAATCCAAGTCGTCTTTCATGGCTGCGGCCAACTTACGGCCCAAAGTCTTTGACACTGAAGTGGATATCTTTTTGGACAACTTTCTGGGCGTTGAAGCGATGCTGAGGTCGTCGTGAAGTACTCGGGAATACACTTCTAATTTGAACTCGAAATCGGGCGGAATGTCAGCGAAGACACAGATGTCATCGAATGAGATGTCAGTCGTACTTCTGTCCACATTCGTCACCATAATTGTGTCGTAGATTTCAGTCCCGATTTTCAACAGACAAAACACAGCGAAACGCCGGTAATCGCCTTTGTTTTTGAAGTGATCCGTGTCTTTCCATATCAAAGGCATTCTAATATCTATTTCACATGAGAAAGCATTATGGTTAATTTTTAAATTTCTCCTATAATCAGTTTACACTCTTTTGTGATTCAAAACAAAAATTATCGCAATTTTTGTCATTTGGTATAAAAAGGAATTTAAATCTACTTTTAATTGACTCTTAATTTCCCGCAAATGACTGTCTATTTGGAAATTATTGTAGTTTTAAAGAAAACATTAAATTTTATGATTATTTTCGCTTTAATTCGCAATTTTGTCGTTTTGTTTCCGTATGACTTAAATTCAGGCTAACTATCATTTAAATTACATTAACTTATCTTAGTTTTTGAGTGAACACACATTTATTGAGTAATTCCAAGATTAGACTTATATAAAGATAACTGAAAGTCAGCGGAAACCCTTTCAAATATAGCAAGATTAGAATGATAGATAAGCAGAATCAATTAGCTTCGAATAGCTTTGCTGTCTCTTCACTTATGTGTAGCTCTCTCTCTCTCTCTCTCTCTCTCTCTCTCTCTCTCTCTCTCTCTCTCTCTCTCTCTCTCTCTCTCTTTCATCACTTCTATGAATAGCAGAGAACAGCATCAACTCAGGAATAATCTGATTGTCTATCATTTTCTCTTCCTATTTCTGTGGACTGATTTTCGCCTCAATTCTTATGTTTTGCTAAAACATTATTCTGTTCTCATCAGAGATGATGTTAAGTAAGTAAAACAAAGCAAAACCAAAGCGTATCGAAACTCTTGTCTCCGAAATACGCGTTCATTTTTATTTTTGACATGAATCTTGAGAAATGTTTATTCTGTTCTCAAATGGAAGACAGTGAGGGAACAGACACTCAAAAACTAACGAAAATTATTACATGAATTAGTCTTCTGACTTAAATGAGACGAAATCCTATTTTTACTAATGATTTGGTTGTTTTGTTGACCGAATGATGTTTTGTTTGACATAAATGTAATGTTTGTTTACTATAGATTTCAAATGACTTTTTATGTGGGAAAACATATTATTAACCAAACTATAGGTGATAGAGTCTGAGGGCACAGAATGAAAATTGTTTGTCTCTAAGCTTCATAGTCACCAAATAAATAATATCCGGGGAGGAAATAATTCATATTCTTCCTCATAGAAAATATTCTGAGCGATAATTTCCGATACTTCTGTAATAATTTGGGGTCAATTCAATTTTCTCATAAACCATATGCTGTGCGATATTAAGATAATCTTTCAAAAAATCCCATTTTGACTTATAAAATATGAAATAACAATAATTCTCGTAAAACATAGGGAATGAAAAATGACATGAAAATGAGCTGACATTGAAATAAAGCCATAAAAATCTCCTTTCAATTCTCATCTAAGCCTTGATTCAAACAAAACAACTAAAAAAGGGTATAAAAATGTATTCAATATTTTTTTTTGTTAAAAATAGCGACGAAATGGTTCATCAAATTTATTGTTTGAATTTTGCTTTAATACTATTCTGTATTTCATATAAGAATTGAGTGAAAAAATTGTTTCATAAGAATATCCATTTCTGTAAAGTGTTTAGTATTGTCAGCAAAACAATCGGCTCTCAAACTGTTCCTAAAAATTCATTTCAAAGTTGAATAAGAAATCATTGTTTTGTCAAAAAAAACTGAAGACTTGGTTGAAATGTATGAATGGTTTTTCCCTTAGAATAAATCTATTGTGAAAACCATTTTTGATAAATCAACAAATAATTTGTATTTTTTTTGTGAGGAAAGGGTTTTCAGGACTGACTGAGTAAAAGGAAGCGAAATATTTTGTATAGAAATGTGATTTTGAAGTTAGCCTTCAGTTTTGAAACTTTAGACAAATTTTTTATTTGATATGTTTTTAATTGGATATCAGTTTTGTTTATAAGGACTGAGAGTTTTGTTCAAAACTTTTTGAATTTTTCCCCTAAATTTTCATACAATTAAAAAACATTTTGTCCAAAATATTACCAAAACCTCAAAAATTAGATTAATTTTATGCATAACAACGACTACTCACCAGAAACTGAAACCTTTGCTTTTCCCCCGTCGCCTTTCGGTGTCTGATATTTCCTATTTTGAATATAAGACGGATAAGTTTTAAAACTTCATTTTCATCATTAGATTTAAAACTATTGAGAAAATTGCTCTGAATTTGACTCAAATAATGAATTTATTAAAATTTGATTCATTTGATTCTGTTGTCTGAATATCTGCCCAAATCTGGGCATAAAATGATTGAATCGAAAGGACTTTCGATTAAATACTGAACTAAAGGAAAGTTTTAAACAAATTTCATTCAAACTCTTATCTCATTTTAAAAATTAAAATTCAAAACATATTTATTTAATGTCTGATTACACGATAGAAAACAATTTGTTATTTTAGAAAATGTTTAACAAATGTTTCAAATGTCAAAAACTAAAGAAAAATAATTGCATTCAATACTAATAATCAGTAATTAAATCATAAAATAATTTTATTTTCAAAATTGAATTTCGGATTAATTACTGAAATGAAGAAAAATTCAGAGCACATGATAGTTATCGGTAGGAAACCCCACCGTTTGAACAGATACTCAACTCTTTAAAGACATTTAACAACAAAAATCGTAATCAAAGTTATAATAAATTCAAAAAATAAAAAGTCTTTTAATCCGTTATTTAATTGATTATTAAAATTCAAGATTTAATTATAGAGTTATTGAAACTTTGAATAGAATTTTTGATTTATTAACTCATCCGAACAAAAAAGATGAAAATTTAATCAAAGCTAATTGAATCATAAAATACAGGGATGAACACCTAGTGTGATAACTGTAATTTATTGGGATTAGCAAGGATGTACAAATATGCAGTTCTTCAATTTTCTCAAGAATGATTGATCATGGTCATTATTGTAAGCTTAACTCACATTTTAATTTCTTCTTTATTGCTGGTCTGTCTTTCGGCAGCCCTTCTTCTCTGCAATTCACTCATATATGCAATCATTCGTTCATTAGAGGTGAGCAGCGATTTTGCGGCCTCCAGGGTCTGATTGGAGTGTTTGCATGCGGCCAAGAGCTTGGTGGTACCCTCACGCATTTTGATCTCCAGGTCAATCTTCTGTTCCAAATCATATTCCTATTAATTCAAAAGATGAAAAATTTTAATACAATTTATTGAGAAAATAAAAATTCAATTTAGAGTCAGAGATGTAATGAACTTAAATAATATTCAATTGAATTATAAGAAGAAAATTAAGGCAAAGAAAAACGATTTTCGGCTATATTTAAGTGCAATAAAAGCAATAGAAATGATAAGTAAAAAGAAAATTAAGTAGTATTTTACAAATGCATTGAATAATTATCATATAAATCATGAATAAGATGTCTTCTCCTCTCAATTCCGTCTTTCAACCGAAGCGCACAGACATTAGTATCGGATTTCAATTAACATTGGATTCATTTCTTTGATTTGATTTATTATTTTTATTGAGCCTAACATTAGAATTACATATGATTTCCAAAGACTGCAAATTAGAAAATTCCTTCCCTTTAATAATGACTTTGCGATGAATTCCTCTCTTCAGTAGATATGGAGGAATGTCTTCAGCTTTAGATAACAGTTAAGACAGAGATAGTGAGAAGACAACGAACTTTCCTTCAAATAGTTAATGAACTTCTTCTAACTCTTTCCCAATTGCACTGTAATTATTGTTTAGCTATTTTTTCTTCACTTCAGTCTATGTTTAGCAGAAAATTATCTCGAACCTATTCGTGTAAAGATATGTAATCATAATTATAATGATTTTCAGTTATCATTTCAAATAGACTTTCAATGTTTTTCGCAAAACAAATGAATGTAATTATGAAACTCATGTCTATTGACTTTTTTACACTAAATCTCTAAAACATTTAAGTGATCTATCATTTAATTCATGTAATTTTGAAATAAATCGAGCAAAATATCAATTACACATAAGTATGAGTAAGGAATTTGTGAAAATAAAGCAAAAGATAGTAAATATTCAAATGAAGCGATTTTCTGCATTTAAAATATGAAAAACAATAACAATTGAAAAACAATTTTCGCCCAAAACTTACAACCAATTGATTGCTTGACATTCAAACGAAAAAAAATAAAATATAACAAAAGAAGAGCCAATTGTTTACCCAAAAAGTTTTTGAATCTATTTTAAGGCACTGAACAACAACACGACTTATGGCTTGTTTTGAGATAATCTGAACTCTGTTTGGTGTTATGTAAATCAACACTCAATATCACGAATGTTCTAGTCATTTACATATGTCACAGTTGACCAAGAGAAAATATCGTGTATTTTGAAATGTTTTTGATTAAACAGACATAAAAAAATACAGCAACCGATTGATTGCACGAAAAATTACATCAAATCTCTATATAAAGAATTTGATTAACTAATTGAAATTCAATTTTGAAAAGCAAACCAGCTTGCAAATTGCGTGAATTTCTTTTTTGACAATTTCCCATTTATTGCGAATCACCATAAATCTCAACTATGAAAAAAGTGCCAAAAAACGCATTTTATTGACTATTTCCGCAATTTTCATGAAATATACAGTAAAATGAAAATTATTTCTCAAATAATTTTTTTATCTCAAAAAAATAAATTTAATCCGACTTTTCTCACAAACAAATGGATAGTATTCTGTAGCACAAGATTGGGGTCAGTCCTCATGAATATAGTCTCTCTTAAAAAGACATTTGTTATGGTGTGAAGTGTGAAAGTTGTGGAATAATCAGCGAAAATATTACTGCAATTATATGAATCTCTTCCCAACAGAAAGTCATTTCATTAAGTGCTAAAAATAATTTTTCATTTCAATCGAGATATAAAAAACCTAAGATTTCTCTCCATTCAGCCCAAAGTAAAGGAACAGACATCAGGTCTCGGCCTCTTGTCTTATATCTTGTACTCAATAATTAACTGAATTATATTTATCCAAAACCTTTTTTGGGGTATATTTTAAGACAATAGGAGTGAAGACATGAGAAATAAATCATTAATTTTCAATATATAGAGAAAACAAAAGACTGAATAAAATTACGTGTTTTTCGGGTTTTTGTTTCGGTATTTAATATGAAATTTCATTATTAGTTCATTTGAGTAATGAAATCACGAATTAAATACTTTCGACCGAAAAATAATAATAACTTAAGTTTTGAATATTAATTAATAATTTTCTTCGGTTTCTATTAAACCAAAAAATTAAATAATTTCTTCCCTTATATTAAAGGAATTTAATTTTAAATCTCAATTCAATTAATAATTAAATATCCAATTAATTGAATTACTGGTGCATTAAAATCAAATTAATGTCTAATTAAAGAACAAGAATATTGATTGAATTCATTGATAGAGAGACAGGTCTTCTCACTGATAAGGTCTCTGACTTTGAAGTATTATTGGAACCGATCAGTGATTTTGAGCGAAAGAAATCATTTTTGAAAAATAATTACAGGAATAGACAAGTGATTGAAAAATGCATTCAAATGTAATAATGAATTGAAAATTAATGGATGAAAAGCGTTACCAACACCTAAACTGAACAGCGCTTCTTCGGCACAGAATAAAATGATTGTATCCGAGGTTAACAAACCATATGAGACTAGATTTTCGATTATTTTGTGCAAACGATGAGATTTCTGAAGAGAAATACATATTTTTCTTACCATTTATGTGAGAAACAAGACTTTTGTTCATCAAATCAAAGCCAGAGATTTAAAGTCGTAATAAATAGCAATAAATTAGTGACGAAAACACAAGAATTGGATTAAAAACATATAAATAAAACATATTTCTGATAAGTTTTGTATTTTTACTGATAACTCTTGTGAACAACACTTCACTCTCTGGTTATACGATATGTCAATATTTAAGACATTTATCCAAAGAGTTGTCACCAAAATTACTAAACAACTGATAAATTACAGCAAATAACACATTCAAAGTCAATGATATCTCTTGGTTTGGAAGTTTGAGAAAAAAAACTGAAACAGGAAAACACACTTTACTTAACACACATTGTGGTGATCAAAAAAAAGCCAATCAAATACTTTAATCGTCAAAAGTGTTTCGTAATAACCATTCCTTAAGTTAATTATAATATCAGATGTTTTTCACCATTTGATAGGGCTCTGACTCGAACGGCACAGGTATCGCAGAAACACTGTGCAAATGACATGCATTTTGAAGTCTACACTTCATCGATGTCTTATTTATTGGAAAGGCTTCACATTTCACTTGACATAAACCATTAATAGCTCACACATTAAATGAATGCTTTTTGAACAGTCATACGAAAAATATACCGGTATTTGACTGACTCAAGACATATATGGAGGAATGCATTGGTGGGGACGACAGACTGCAACTGTTAATTACATTAATGATCTTTCAAATAGATATCAATAGAAAGACAGAGAAGAGGAGAGAGAGAGAGAGAGAAAAGACAAAATCAAAACCGGATTTTTATCCGCAATCAATGGGTAATGCATTTGAATTGAAGACTTCAGTATTAATAATAACTATTAGATTTCAAACAAACCGATAACCGATAGAATTGATTATCGAAGAGCCGGAAAATTCAATGAAAATATGCTTTTGAATAGAAAAATGTGTTATTTTTTCGCTTCAAATCTCATAAACCTATTAAATGTTTGAATTTCTTTTCCGACAATAAGTTTCAGAAGACTTGAACTTCAAATTCAATTCATAAAAAAACTAAAAAAAGTTATTTGAATCAAAAATAATCAAAAACTTCTTTCTTCTTCTTTTTTCTGATTTAAGCAATATTTTGTTCAAAGATTCTTTTGGTTCAATGATAAGTACCGATAGTATTGACGGCTGTTCTCAAGTCAGTTCTCAATTCAGTATTTATTCACATTTCAAAAGTTAATTGTTTGAGATTTTCAACGATTAATGTCTTGAAAAATGATATAATTTTTTTTCAGTCAAGTATTTAAAATATTTTCTCTATTACTGAGACTTAAGAACTCTTGACTTTGAATTACAGAATAGAAATCATTGAGAAATTCATAAAAGTTACCAGTTCAACTAGTTTTCAATTATTTCCGAACAAACAATTGGATCAACAAAAAGGAGCTACCATTAAGTGGTGTTGAGCTCAGCATAATTGTCTTCAGTAGTTGAAGTAAGAATAAAAAAGGTAAATTAATTTTTAGTCATCAAAGTGGGCGTCAAATGAAGCAAACAGTAAACAAGAACTAAACTATTCAAAAAATAAATAAAGAACTCGAATTGCTCAAGGTCCTCTCTGCTAGAATATTCTCAAATTGAGTCATATAAGCCATAAATAAGTGTCTCTTCCATACAAAAGATGATGTAATTGGCGTTCAAAAAAAGGACTGAATTTTTTTCAGGTGACTAATGATTTACTAAACACCCCATCAATTTATCGGCCATTTTTTGCTCCTTTTTGGAAAGCCTTTATTTTAAGCATCAGTTTGTTTACTCACGTCTGAAGTATTTATGCGAAACGCTATCATTAATACCCAGTATAATGATGTAAATCTCTATTAATACCCGTTAAATGATTAATAATTTGGTGGCGATTCCTCTCCTCTCTCACACTCGTGAAGTGAATATTTTTTTCGGTGATATTCAGACCTCAATTTAGTGAAAACAATCGTAACATTTAAAGCACACCATAATTCTCAACACTCGTCACGATATCATATCTCATAGATTATATTTTTAACAATAATTTTTTGACTCTTGATTTATATGCTTTTTATATACTTTCCGATTATTATTGCAATAAATGAGTCCATGATTTTAAGCTCTTAATAAATAACTTAATTGTATTAATACTGCGATTAATATCCGCTCTAATTTTTTGTTCACCATGCTTATAATCAATGGGAGCAAAATGCAGAGAAAACTAAGAAAATTTAATGTTTGTATTCAATAGTTTAACGCAGTATTCAATCACTCGGCAGAAGTGGTGTTAGAAAAGTGATGAACTAAATGTTGGCAAATATTTTTAGCACCGATTGCTTAGCGATTAATATATTCAAAGACTGTATTTACTATTAAATCAAAAACAATTGACTCTAATTTCTTGACAAAAGTTATGGTAAAATCTAATCTATTGCTGAAAATCTTTGCGAAACAAACAACAAATTTATATTAAAGTTTAAGGACTCGGCTCTCAAACTGTGAAAACCCATTTTGAATGTGAATTTTGTTTTATTCCCGCTATTCTTCAGACGTGAAAAATGCTCTTTCATTGCAAGAATAGAAAGACTATTCCCCCGAAACAATAATAAGAAGAATTTGCTCCAATAATCTTGCAACAAAATCAAGGGATTTATTACTTGATATATGATATAAAATACTATGTAATTCATATGAAAATAAATAATGGAATCGATAGGAAATCTCATTAATGGATCCCTTTTACAGATATTCTACTTATAAAGTATTAAATATAACTTTGAATTATAAACATATTTAGAAATAATAGCATAGAATAGAACAGCATATGAAGTGCTCTTTGATTGCAATAAATATCATCGCGAACTCAGTTTACAGTCTCTAAGAACTGGATTGGCATCAGAGGAGAGGGATAGAGGAGACTGCTATCAGCCCACACATCCATTATATGCCAGAATGACTGTTCTATAATGAATGTACTGAAGACGTATAATATATGGTATATTAAGAGCACATCCTAACTACGGATGTGATATACGATATTCGGCGATGAACTGTAACAACAGTCAGGAGAGTGTCGGAGATGTAAGACAAAAGTCAATGGTTTTTATTAGACGCGAGGCTTAAGAAATATTAGTGGTGTCTGCGGCCAAATGATAAGGGCTTCCGGTCCTATGAGGTCAGACCCAAAGCAAACGATGCACGTGTGCACACGAAGTTAGGGGGAGAGCTCTCGCCTTCTCTTGCAGAGAAAATTGTTTGCTCGGATCAATAGCTGATGACTGTGAAGACTATCGGTAAGAAACTCAATTGCTTTCCCTCACCAGACAGAGAGTTCTCTATTTTTATGGTGTGCTGTTTGTTGGGTGGGATTTCAATGGAGAAAAACAAATGGTTTTAAAAGTCACAGAAGAAAAACAAATCCAAAAACTTTTCACAAATGAAAAAAAGTTTCCAAAAATTCGTTTCAGACTTTTTTCACGAAAACAATAAATAAATTCAATGAAAGAAATGAATAAAAAAATCAAAAGTCATTGTCTTATAATTGATTTTGAATTCAAGTTCAGAGCGAATCACCATTTCTTACATTGTATTCAATTGTCTACTAATATAAGTGACTATAGTATTGATTAATAGTATTTTGCAAAATCAAAATTATATCAATCACTCATTTCTAACACAAAGAAGTGGACGGACATAGAGCTGGAGAGGAAAAGCGTTATAATACCAGAAAACCTATATTCAACTCAACAAAAGTTATCATTAAATTCATGAATAAGTGTTTGAAATTCAAAAAATAAAATTCAATTTCCTATTCGACTGAAAATAATTTTCAAAACACAAAATCATTTTTTATGTTTTCGAAGATCACTACTACGAAGGAAAGACAGGAAATATATCTCTGGCTTTTCTCACACTTCATAATACAAGACTTAATCAAAGATAGTCTGAAAGTCAATGTTTTGTATCATTCATTGCAATACTATATTCAGCTCTCATTTCTTCATAACAAGAGCAACAAAATTGGTCTCAAATTTCACGATGTTTTTGACGCCAATAATTTATAGCGTTTTTTGGAGAGAAATCTGTTTTAAAATAATAATGATTTATATTTGACTTCAATTTTGATAATTCGTTGAAAAGAAACTAATTTTGTGTCAGTATTTCGATGAGTGGGCGCGGGTATAATGGGTGAGAATACATCATTATATAAACCAGTCGAGATAGAGAGTTGGAGCTCTGGGATACTTATCGATAACAGGGTAAAAGAGCTTGGGATAGGGATGAGCAGAGCTTTTCATCAGTCATTCAGAACCCATTAACTAATTTGAGGGCAATCATAAGATCCCAGAATAGATCTTCAATTCAGGTCCACCCTCTACTCATCCATAGTTTTGATGATCAGATCTCATGGATGTATTAAAACATGGGATTGTTTTTAACAAATTTGAAGTCAAAGCAAAATTTTTCCCTAAAAAAAGCAAAAAATTTCAACGATTTTTGAATGCAATTACTTATTAAACAAAAGCTCCGATGATATCATATTTTTGTTGAGAGACTTCACGTCAATGATTACATTAAATACAACATAAATTTAATTATACATTATATTTGAATTTAAAATTATGATTTTTACATCTATTTGCTCGATCATTGCGTCATTGGGTTTGATGTTTGAGTAAAAGTCGTGGCTTTTTATTTGCGAATTAATTCAATGATAGATAAAAAAAGGTTTTTATGAAATTCAAAAACAGCCACAAAATGTTTCTTCGTTTTTGTATTTCAATTGTATTCAAAAATGTTTTTCTCAACAAATTATAGGAAAATTTAGTCTTGAATTTCGTGACAAATAAAACATAATTTTGTTTTTGAATACATTTTTTCACAATTAATAAAATCGATTAAAATGTTTGCAAAGATTATGGTTTCAAACAACACATTGTCTAACATTGAGAAACACCTGTCGTTTAAGTCGGAAGACGTGTTTGAAAATCATATTCAATAACTCATTAATCAAAGAAACGGTATTTTTCTGAACTAATATTCAGTCGAAAACCATTAAATCACTCAAATTATTACTAATTGAAATCAAAGACATTTTTTGAATTAAAAGCTCTTCAGAAACACTAATGATTGAGATATTAAACGAAGTAAAAGCGGCAATGAATTCACGAATTAGTGACTTGGAAAATATGAATAATACACCGATCAATTCAAGTGGAACCAGATAAAATAAATGTTTATTACCATTGACTTTCATACATGAATTGATTATAAAAGGAAAGGTTGAAAAAAATTGCTTTTGAACTCTAAAGAAGTTTTCAAAATCTCTCTCTCTCTCTCTCTCTCTCTCTCTCTCTCTCTCA
>JAQFXL010001184.1:0-13467 GCA_034693445.1 Edwardzetes edwardsi | reverse complement strand
GTGAGAGAGAGAGAGAGAGAGAGAGAGAGAGAGAGAGAGAGAGAGACCAAACAAATGAAGAGTGTTTTTCACTCTATTTGTTCGCTTCTATTCTTGTAGTCAAACATTTGAAAAAGTTTTTCTTCAACTTCTGGTTTAGAGCAGAGGAGAGCCCACTCTCATAAACGGATCGGTAGGCGAATGAGTATTTATCTCAGTGGAGAAGTGGACGTCAATGACATTCCGCTCCTTTAGTCTATGACTTCAGACGCTTTGGATTTTTGTGAGTTTTGCTAATATTAAACATTAGTCTTATTTATTTGGTCTGCATTTTGATCCTTATTGATGGCCAGACTTGTCATAAGAGGTAACATTCAATGAAAGGGCTCTACTTTGAGACATGAGATGAATGCAATGGTATTGATGGCACTCAGAAAGAAATCGGTGACAAATACTTCAACTTAAAAGACAATTTTAAGCCAATAAAATGGTTGAAGAGATCCCAAGAGGAAGAACTAAGTAATCAGTGGACAACAAAAAACAAATCGATCAGATATCGAATCTCGCGGAGCATCTCATTGCTCGACCGCTCCATTCAATTGAAGTCCCATTTTATTCAATGCTCTGATTTCCAAACGCAACCCAACTATTCCTTAAAGAGTTTATATTAAGAAATACAATACTATTAAGCAATACAATCAAAAGCACTCAATCAGCAACTCTTACACTTGACTCACAACCAAAGCATTTGTTATCGACTTAAGTGTAAAAAAGGCTCCAAAATAGTACTTTCGGGCAATACTTTCCTTATGTATGCATTCGTTTATCACTCGACCAAAGCTTTCTCTCTATATCTCAAACGCTTTAATTACTTTATTGTTCAAAGAACTCATGTCTTGTCTGCAATCAATGTCTGAAAGCATTATAATTAATGCGCCAAAAATCAAATTAATATTTAATCATATTTTTGGACTCATTTTTCATCAATCGATTGAACGTTAAGAAGCAATCGATCAAAGATTTTATCTTAAACTAATCATTTCATAAAACTTAACTGGTGAATAAGTTTGAAGAATAAGAGCTTGTTAATTTATATAATTATCATCAAAATGAGAATTCAATATTAAACTCATTGTAATTTTTGAGTTGATTTATGCAAATTTTATGCCTTATTTTTGACTCAATTTTACACATTTTTATTTTGAATTTGATTATCGATTATATGAGTTGTGCTCTGAAAGCAAAATAAATAACTTTTAATAACTCATAATTAGAACTAAATTTATGTAAATAAGCCTTCATTTCATTGGACGGACTCTCAAAAGACTAGAATGTATTCATTTTCGATCGGATTGTTATCTTCTTTGAACAGAATTTCCATTTTAAGTCTCTTCGAGTCAAAAGAGGGAAAGTATTAAAGCAATTAACACATCAACGAAAATATATATTTTTATATATTATGTTCTAAAATCTGATGCAATTCAATGTATTCTGAGCCGTATTGAAAGGCCGAACGACATAAGGAAATGACATTTAAGGGCATAATATATAAATCATTTTCAGTTTAATAATGAAAATTCTCGACTGAATTTCAATTTTAATTTTTGTTCAGAGAAATTATTTTTGGTGTCAATTCAATTAAACACAATTTTCTCTGAATTAAGAAGTGTTGACATATTTTTGTCGATTTGAAAAATGACTTAACTTTCATAAACAAAATTTTGAATTTTTTTTAAGGCTAAAAGTGATAATTATTGCGAAATCAAAGCAAAAATTGTGTCAAAAGTTTTCTTTTTATTTTTAAAACTAGACTCAAATGTACCGTTTGTTTTGAAATTGAATACAAATTGTTTATCATTTCCTAAATTTTTGATTGAAATTCGAAGATATGTTTCGAAAAAATATTTGATTTCTATGTTTTGTAAAGAAATTAATCATAATTTGCTTATTAGGTTTGAAATGTATTGAAAGCATAGTTTTGTATAATTTAAAGGACGGGCAGTGTTTTCATATCACAAAATACATAATTCAAAGAAAGACAAATTGTCTGAATTTAAATATAAGATGAATGGCTTTTGTTATGGCATTCAAGTCATCATTATTTATATAAATTTGATTTATTTATCATTTAATTGAAACACTTTTCGTAGAATCCATTTGTTTTTCCGCTTTCTCTCAATTAGTTATCCTTGCTTAAAGAACAATTCCTGCTTTACATGGAGGATAATTTTCAGGGGATTACAAGATGTTTATTTTCACTGGCGAACGATTGAGCAAGGTTGATAATTTAACAATGACTAATATTTCAAAATAACTCATCGCGCAATCTAACTATAGATCCCGGATCCTTCGAAATAGAACAGATTAGTCTATCAAACTTTGAACTTGTTTGTTTTTTAAACGTAAGACTTTCAAAAGAGTTTGAATCTAGAATTGCAAGTTTCAAATGCATTGATTGACTAAAATGGTTGTGATTGTGATTGAAGTTCAACTGAAAGTCAAATATAAAATTCTTTGAATATTTTTTAGTTTAAACTCTACCCGAATATGAAAATTAATGATTTTTAAAGGAAAACATTTGTCGTCTTGACTTAAGGTTAGACTTTCTTTGCAAATAATTTGCAAGAATATCGATTAATTTCACTTCAAATGAGACAACTTGGATGACAAAAATTTATCATCTTTTCTAAAGTAGTGTTGTCTTCCATGGAATTGATCTCATATTTCATTATAAAGTTGTGCTCACTCATTCCATCTAATATTTATTTGGATGGCAACAAAAGCCACTCCACTCCACCTCATTCTCCAAAAACAAGTCTAACATCTTTTGCTTTAATACCCAGTCGTTGATTGCTTTGTTTCGGCAATTTTTTCTCTTTCTTTCATTTTTTAATATTTGTTGTATTTTTTTCTTACGCTCTGTCTCTTAGTTCGTATAAATTCTTGTCTAGACTTACATACAATTCGTTTGTCTTATATTTTAAGTATGATTTATAGCAAACAAAACTAAAAATCGTGAAAAATATAAGACTTTGAACAGAAAATCAGTGATTTTTCTTTGCAGTAGATTTGAAGAAATCCGAAACCAAACTTCACATCTTTCAAAGTTTAAGCTATTTTATGATTAATCCATTGGAAAGAAAAATCAAATTCAATGATAAACTAAATCTAATTCAAAATTTTTTTCCAATAAAATCAAAATCATCGCAAAATAACTTCAAAGATGAAAAACTCATTCAATTTTTATGATATATCATCAGTGAAAGTGTTGTTTTGTTATTCAATTAGTTTTGAGAGCCCTTTAAATCCTTGGAACAAATTAATTAAATTGGAATTACTTTAAGTAATTTTTTCCCAGAATTTCTATTATGTATTTGTTTTTAATTTTCAAATTCATTATTATCTCAACAGTTGTCTGAAGAGTCTATTTGTCTTTAAATTTCATTTTTAAAATTGTCTATCTATTTAACAATTGAATATTTAAAATATGCAATCATTCAAATGAAGGCGAATAATATTATCGACAAAACTCTGAACGAATTAAAGAGAATTTAAAAACACGGAATTATTCTGCAGATCACTACAAGAATTTAATATTTTTAAATTTATTCTTGGAATGGTTTTACGATATTTTAAAAATTTAATATCAAGGCAATTTTCTAATATATGTACAATAGCTCAACTCAACTGCAAACTAGGAGTTTCTCTAAAGTGTTGAATTCGTGCGTTTCGATAATTTAAGGCAAAACTGAGTGAATATAATCATAAAACAGCTGCAAAAATGATTGAAAAACAAAAAATAACAAGTTAAGTCTAATCATGTAAACCAAAATCGACTAAAACACACATAAAAACATTTTTCTGAATAAATTAACGAATCATTCATTTCTAAGTTATTTCTCAAACGAACAATAAAGAGATGTAAAGCCTAATGTTAAGCCTAATTCCTTATTTGCATGATTTCTTAAACTTAGCCTAACCATTATGATGATCACAATTTGTCACTTAATCATTCTTTGACTTCATGTTTACTAATGTTTTGATATTTATTACGAAGCTATCAGTTGTTGTGTCGTCAATGAGAATCAATTTCCTAAAAATTCTGTTCTCAACCCATCCATACATCACTTCATTATTATAAAAAGTGTATTTGTATTGTATGTATGGATGGTTTGATCCTCTCATCCCAACGGTCCGAACAATGCATTACTCGTATAGTTTAATCATTTTTTCGATTGACCTTAACATCGCATCGCCTGACTGTAGGCTAACGGATCATCTATTTTGATGACAGGCCATCTAATATCACAACTCTTGTAATATATGAGTCGATTCTTTGATTTTTCACTCATTCTTTTCCTTCGCTATCTTTTGTCGGATATACCCTTTTTTGACAACTATGCGCTCATGTCATGTAATGTCTGTCCTTTTCTTTTGCAGTTATTTTCTATACTAACAAATGTATAGATTTATAAACGAATGAAAAGTGATTCACGTCTTTGACTCAAAAGTGAAGCGTAAGTAAGATATGATCGAAACAAATCATTTCACTACAAATAAGTCGGTTCTGCTCTCGACTTACAAATACTTTTAGACGTACTTTAATTGTGAAGATATAAAAAGACAAACAATTTATTGTAAAAAAAAGTACAAAGCTCTGACTTGAATAGCCAGGCTCTTCATCAAAGCTAAGATCAAGAGATAATTGTCACGAATTGACGAAACCATTCGTTGATTACTTTAATACAAATTTGATTCGAAATTAGATTTTCTCGAAAAGTAATTAAATTCTTGCGAAGAGTGTGCAGTTCCGTTGGTTTTGTTGGCATTCCTGACTGACTCCCGGTGGCGATCATCCATATTAAGGGTTATTAGTTGGGAGAAGTAAACTAGCAAGAAATAATCTGTTTGAGAGTATCTTAAAGAGTGTTATTTTTCACTTCAATTTCCTTATGAGAAGCTATTGTTTGAGAAATTATTTGAGTTTTCGCTCAAAAAATTGTCACTTATTTGAGACTAAAGCAGTGCTAAAACTGTTAAATTGCATTCGTGTCCTACTTAGCAGAGATGACATCTCTCATAACTCAAAGCTCAAACATAGGTCTAATAAGACAATACAGTCGATCCCAACATTTGTCCGGTGATTGCTGTCACTTCGCAATATCTGCAAACGAAATGAATGCCATTCAGGTTTTCGACGTCTCATTTGAGGCTCATTTCATGGCATTCCACAAATAAATGACAGTCATATTCAGTTATTCAGAGAAAAGACATCGATTTCAAATAAGATCATTTTCTATTATATTTGATTATTTCAAGAATTATTCAATTATAGAGTCTGGAGAACCACTTCAATGATCATTTAATTGATTTTTCAATAATCTTGGTGCATTTAAAATTTTGTGATACATTTAAAAGATTTCACCTAGAAGGATCTAGTTTTTTTTATCATATCGACATTGAATTAATATTGATAACTCACTAATAAGAAAACAAGATAAATATTCTGAGCAAATTGAGATTTGTCTATCAATTCTTTAGGAAAAGTCTGATATAAATATTTATAGTAAATGAATAAAAATATGTTTAGTAAACTATCCTCTCAACAAGTAAATGAATATTTAAACCATGTAGGAATTTTAATTTAATGCATCATTTATAAGTGGTTTAAATTTTTCTTTTGTTCAGTCATTTCTGTGATAATTGTTTAAAATATACGAAGAATTTAAATCTTTTTCATCAAAACGAGTAAATAAAGACTTTTAAGAGAAAGCCTAAGAATTTTCGATCAAATATTAGATTCGAAGTAAAAGCAAACAAAAAGTGTGTCATTTGTGAGCATAAATTGTTTCCAACAAATATTCTTCATTAGTGGTGAATATATATTGAAGCTAGTTGATTCAACCATTCCGTACAACTGATTGAACACTCGAATCGTTCATTTCTTCATTAGTGCTGATCATCCTTAAGACAGTTTCTTATTTTTTTCGTGAGTGACTCAAATTACAAATAGCTTTGTTTTCCATAACTACACAATAATTCACTGACTCTTCTGTATTGTTCAGTGGATAACCTTACTCCTAGAATTAGTGTGTATGTATGTAAACTATGTAATCTTATGTATTTGTGTGTGTGTGTGTGTGTGTGTGTGTGTGTGTGTGTGTGTGTGTCTGTGTGTGTGTGTGTGTGTGTGTGAGAGAGAGAGAGAGAGAGAGAGAGAGAGAGAAAGACTTGATTATTGTTTTCAATCGTGGAATTGGTGGAATACCCTGTAGTTTTGAAGGAAAAATAAGAGAATAAAAGTGGAGACAACATTCACTAATCATATGTTATTTATTTGAGACGAAGTATTAATTAAATTGGTTTATAACTCATATAATTTTCTCTTCATTTCAACAAAATATTAGTTTTGTTTCATAGTCTGTTAGGTATGCACTCAGGTCTGACCACTTTGTTTCACCAGAACCTTTTTCTTGCAGTAAACCCCAATTTGTAAAAAATAATACATTTGCTATAAGAATAAAGTGAAGGAACAGATATTCTGAACAATTTTTTCATTCCTTCCCTATCTGTTTGGTCTACAATTCCATATCTCTGTGTATAAACGCACTGTTGTCGGGTCTGAGCCGACGCCGTTCCTTCAATTGAAAGCTATGGAGAGACTAAGCGCCGAACAGTGTATCTGTTCGTTAGTTTGAATTTTAAGGCCTGCGATCTGCTCCAGACTTGGCAGTCGTATCCCAATCTCCGGCTCTACAGCACAGCTATTATTAACTAATATTCTCTGTCTTTTAGTCTTTCAGTCTTAAGACAAGTGCGCACACAATATATTGATAGGAAAGATATTTTTTACTCAAAACAACTTTACTTCAAATAATTCGTTGAAAGAGTTTCTCTGATTTTGTGCCAAAATATTGTTTCACTTTTCAATTACTTCAAAATAAATTTGTCGAATAAGTGTCGAAATAATTTTGTTCTTCAGTTTTCATAACTGTTTTGATATAATCTGTGATATTGTGTTTGATTTTTGCAACTTATTTCTCATCAATTCATTGCACATAAGTTGTTATTATCAGTGAATTGAGTAAAGTTTTTATTTGTCTTTTCATTTTAAACACAAATATTCTTCATTTGTTTAATTCGTATTTTTTGACAAACAGTTCTACAAATAAGGAGAATATTGTCTCCGAAATGATTGTCTTCTTCTGAGTTCTTTAGAACCATAAATACAATGTAAGTTAAATTAATTCAGAAAAATTCTGGTATATATACATAAAAGTTTATCTTTTTGTGAACACGAAGTGTATTTGCATTTTAGTTCAATTTGTGTCGGCTTTGCTTTACTCCCAATTGGATTCTGTTCTCAGTGTTCATCACTGGTATCGGTTCTCAATCTTTATTCAATTGTTCTCTTCTTTTTGGTTTCTGTGGATATACTTATGTATATAAATAGGAAACTGTTTCTGCATTTAAACTTCTAATTCAATGCATACAACGTTTGATATGTGACTCTGAAGTCTACGTCCAAATCAAATATTAAATTACTCATTGATTCGATTCCTGAGTCGAGTCAAACATCAGTCAAATTCACATTTGATTAGAACCGCTGCCAATGTTTGGAGTGAAACCCAGAATCAAAGAATATTTTCTGCGGTTATAATTAGTTTCGACATTTATTTTGCGCACAAATATTCGGATTATTCATAAAAACAAATTCTGAGCACAGAATTTGTCAGCTATTAAAATAAGGTAAGTTTTTCCTCCAGAAATATCTTATCATATAAATTATATGTCAATAAAAATGTGAGAATTTGTTATAAAACACATTTTTTTTATCAAAATTGTGAAAAATAGATGTCTTAAAGACCTAAATTCTGGTCTAATCTAATTGTCATTATTCAGAGGCTGTGAACTGAAGTGTGTTTTTGGGCTAAAAATATAGAAGTTTTTTTTCTTGAGCTAAAGTCAGTGAATGCAAGAGCAGAAGCACTGCCATAACTATTAAGCGAAACCAATTTAATCTTTGTTTGCTTTGCTTAAGTTCTGCTTAATATAGAGACAAACTCTTTATTTACTCTAACAATCATTTCCATAGATTTCCATATATTTTCATTCGGATTCACTCTTCTGTTATATAACTCATAGATTATATTCTTTAGGTTTTTATCAGTGAAAACATTGTATATCTGACCCTCTGTTTCATTGAATGGTTTATCATTTATTACTCAGTTTGATATGAATTCATTTATTTATATTATGTTTGCGTCAAAACAAATATTCAATAAACAACTGTTCCTAATGTAGACATAAAATTGAAAAATAATTGCGGAACAAGACATGACTCATTACATGAGACCTTTATTGCCAGAATATCCGTCACTGAATTCATTCTGAGCGCGTGTCTGCCCTCAATATAGTTAGTAAACATGAATATCATAGTAATTGAAAATCAGTGCAATTCTTGTCATCCATGTCTCGAATTGGAATACAGTTTTGAATATTGAATTGTTTAAGAAGCAAATTGTGTATCGCGTGACATGCAATGCAAACATTACTTCAATTATTAGGAAAGACATAGGTTTGTGACCAGCACTGACTTAGAGCAATACGAAGGCATAAGGCTCTCCCATTTCATTGAATGTCATAATTGTTTCGGTAGTAATTGTCACCAAAAAAGACAGAAATAAGTCAAATAAAAAATACTACATCTTTGGTGACACAGCAGACACAACAGAGCAAAGGGAAGCGTTGGAGCGAATAATCTTTTTTAATGTTTTTCTCTCAGCACCAAAACGTATGAAAAAATGTTCAAATTATTTGTATTTTCCTTCTGTTAAATATCAATACGATTGTCGTGAAAATGATGAGAAAGCAAACTAAACAAGATTATTGTGTCGATCCCATCGAGTCAGTGAAACAGAACTGGGAGAGCACTGGTGGCAAATGTAGCGACACTTTTATTTATTACGTAGAGAAACACCACTATTTTCGGCCATTTATTTCCTGAACCGTATGTTCTGTTGTTTTGTTTATTATTGAATCGCCGTTTAAAACAAAAATATTGTCGAAAATATAATCTCATTCGAAGTGATAAATAAAATGAGAAACTAATCAAACATTTTATACATTCTTCAGACCATCACTTATGACATGATCTCAAAAGTTTTCTTCTTTTTCTTCGTTCTCCAGACGTATATCTCAAATGTTGTTCTCAAGTCTTAAACTTTATTTACATGAATCATATGATGGATCGGATGGATAACTGTGCCAATGCTATCAAAGCTTAAAAATAACTGTAACTTTTGTCTCCTTATCCTAGATGCTCTCTCTCTCTCTCTCTCTCTCTCTCTCTCTCTCTCTCTCTCTCTCTCTCTCTCTCCACTTTACTGAACTCTTATGGTTTATCTCTTTTTTCTGGTAATGTTGTTACCATATCATAGAAAAGAAAGTATTTTCTCAAGAATTACCTTACATTTGATGCTTGGTTTTGATTTGATTGCAGTGAAGCCAACATATTGTCGCTATCACTGAAAATATACATAAACTCGATGTTTGAGAAATTCAATTCCAGACGAATGGAAACCTCTCTTATCTCTGAATACTCAGTAGAATATGCTTTTTGTTATCATATATTTCACATTTGAATTATAGCCTATGAAAGAAATTGACATCAAATTAAATATCAAATATTAGACCAGAACTCAGAATAGAAAGTAAAGAATAATCTTGATAATATTCAGGGATCTGTGAAAATGAGGTTATTCTCGAAAATAAACTTAAATTTTTGAGTGAGTTATGAATTATTTAAAATAAAAACTAAAATTTTAATCAATTAATTAAAACGAAACGTTGAACAGAGAAATGCTTTGAACACAACACACAAATATTAAGAGGAAAGACAGCTTTTATATGTTTTCATACGTACATATAAATTGTGTCAATAGAATAAATTACCAGTTATTCTGTTCTTCTGATTGTATATAGAATAGAACAGAGCACAGGATAGGCTATTTTGCAAACCGATGCACTGTTCTCTACCATTCTTCAGGCCCAGAATTTCGTACAGATATCGTATGTATTGCTAGAGTAATGCACTTCTGAGCTCTAGTTTTCTCCCTAAATATCAAATAACATTCTGTGTGTTTGAATGCAGTGCAAGCGCTCAGGTCTTAATGGTTCAGTGCTGTTGTGATGAGACTACCAAAAACTTTCAACTTTTTCTCATTCTTGTGTTTGCACTACCATTGAGAGCACAGCCATACAATTACTGTGAATTTGTATCCATTGCATTGAATACTTGGTGTATTTGATGCCTCTAATAATCCAAACAACTATTACTGAAATCATAATCTTAGCCCAAAAACTGATAACACAATCATCAAAATCAATGAAACCATTGAATACTTATTATTAGATAAATGTTTTACTCATAAGAAACTCAATTTCTTTTCAAATGAATTAAATTTATATCTTCGGCCGCTTTTCTCGAATGTATATCAGATTTGCATCTAAAGTGCAAATGAATAATAATGACCCTGGACTCTTTCCAACTATAACTTTCTGTTGTATAACTGCTGTCTTTGCAATCAATTTAAAACTAGGAAAATAGTGACAAACTCATTATCATAAGAATTTGATGGCAACTATCAAATTTTCAAATTATTTATAGACCAGTAATGAATGTTTTAATGAATCATTTGATGTGATTTCAAATTAAATTTAATGTGAAATTAATACCCATTTATTGTTTTCCTTTCGATTTATTCACTAATAGATTGGAATTAATTCAAGAAAAACATTATTAGATCCGAGCATTTGATCGACTTCTTTGAATTGTTTAGTACTACTAGTGGTGAAGAGGTCTGTCCTCTGCCAACAATCCGATTGTAATAATGTCTAAATTTACAATAAATGCAATTCGAGTCAATAGAAGTTATGTGGAAATACCAGTGCTATTAATGGTCTGTTTTGTTATATTGACATCGTTTGCAAATTTGACTCCAGAAAGAAGATTAAGCTCTCGAGTCGTTAGAACCAAATACGGAGGACTTCGAGGCTCTATCGTAACGCTTCCCAATAAAAATTTACAGCCCGTCGAAGTGTTTCTCGGTATGTACTAAACCAGCACTAGTAGTGTCGGTGCTCTTCACTCGCGCTCACATTTCAGTTGATAGTAATCCTCTTCTATTAAACTTAATATGAAATTCAAGCAAATTATAGCCGATTTTATTCTTTCAATTTAAGTGAAAAACAGAAACTGATATAAAATGTAAATTATTTTCGTTGAGCTTTTAGAAGGAATTCACTATTTTTCTCCTTTTATTCAAACATTAATAACATTTTCACTCAAATCTGTTTAAAGGCATTCCATACGCATCTCCACCGACCGGTAAATATGAAATGTCTGACATTTTTCTCAAACTAATTGAATTTGAATGTATTGCAGGAAAGTTACGTTTTATGCCACCAGTGACTCCCGCCATATGGTCGGGCACTCGCAGTGCACACACATTAGGACCTGTGTGTCCACAAAAACTGATTAATATAAGTAATGAAACGGACGCACTGAAGACAATGACCATCGGTCGGCTCAACATTTTGAAACGACTATTGCCTACACTTCAGAACCAGAGCGAGGACTGCCTGTATCTGAATATTTACGCGCCGGCAAACGGTGAGTGCCCAGAATGGACATCACTCATACACCATATTTGTAGAAAAATATATTTCAACTGAAAGCCACGTCCTTTACATTAGACTCTAAGTGAAAGCTGAGCACAACTTCATTGATATAAAGTATATATTTATATGTGTTTTGAGTGGCTTTCAGTGAAAGAAGTTTACAGAAAAATAGACAGCGATTTGTTGGACGGATATCTCAAAGCGAGAGCTCCGAAGAGAAACTCCAACTCTTTTTAGAGCAAAAAATTGTTGTATTAAATGAGATCCGCTTTTATGAGCAAAATGTGTTCAGAGATTGACTTCTGTTTAAATGAAACAACTTTTGCTTTCAGTCAAAAACAACTTTTCATTTCTGAGATTTTTATTTTGAAAACAAAACAGCTTTTAATTTACTATTAATTTAGTTTTGTTTTGAATTGATAACACATTTCTCTATTATTCAGACATAAATGTTTCAAAAGCATTGAATAAATTATTTTCTCGACTAATGAATAATTAATTATTAAAACTTAACTCTACTTCACCTCATCTTTGAGTCGAAGGCTTTTCTCACTATATTTTCGAGCATTGAATGAGTTTTTTGACGGCTAAAAGAGGAGGAAAATGTTTAACCTTTTGATGGATTATTTTTGGTTAAATTTGCCTAAATTTGCGATTTTTTGGGATTATTTTGCATATAAAAACAATAATTTTTATCCGGAATTCAGAAAAAATTGGCCTTAATCATTGAAAAAGAGAAGAAAAGAAGATATTCAGATTATTTATGGAGATATTTGTGAAAGAACTTAATTTTTACAATCTTTCTTCAAAATTACTACTATTTACTCGATGAATATTATTGCATATATAGTCAAGGTGTCTCAAAATCATTCCAAATGCTACCTTATTACTGACCATGCCCATTATCTTAAATAACCCGAAACTACATTTTTAAATTATTCTAAAAACATAATGCATTTCACTATTTCTATGAAGACTTTATTTGATTTTTGAAATTTTATCTTTTTTATGTCGGGATAATAAAAATGATAATAATGATAGTCTTACAAACTTTAGATATTGAAAAAATCGATACTCACCCTGCTCAATTATAATAAATTATATGGATCATATTTTCACTATCAGTAATAAAGGAATAAAGAGAACACAGGTTTCATATATCGCACAGAATTTGTTGTTTTAAAAAATTTTCAAAATAAACTGAAATTAAATTTGAATTAATTCTAAATAAATAGAGAAAAGCTTTTCATAAAACTTGAAATTAAATATAAAAACGATTGAAAGCCTCTTTATTTTGGTTTCAAGAAATATCTGTGGAAATAGTTGTGAACTATATTTAGTATTTTCAGTCAAATAACTTAAAACGAGAAGATTTTTACTTCACTTACGAAATGGGAATAATTTTATTTGCTTTTGGCTCAAAACTCAATAAGTTTATGGAATTCATTCAAGGGTTTGATGCGATAATAAGTGAGAACCAATGTATAGGTATATATCAATAGAATATATGCCGAATGTATATATTTAATATATAGATATATATTTAATCCATCACATATGCTGTGCAATATTTATGGCGCTTACGATTTGCAGCAACTTTTTTTGTGCTGAGACTCACACAATGCTCTGACAAATGCATCCATTTTTTCGTTTGCATTATATTCTGTGCACTGTTTGGCCGAACACTTAACGTGTTTTCAATGTTTTGGCAGATTATGAAAAATGCATTGAATAGTAAAATACAATTTCATGTGTCGAACATCACATTCAGCTCAGAATCAAAATGATATATAACTCACACAGAAA
>JAQFXL010001183.1:0-13471 GCA_034693445.1 Edwardzetes edwardsi | reverse complement strand
TATATAAATAATATTCTGAAATCAAATGAGTATTTATTGAGTAAATCTCTCATTCAGTTCAGTCAGACTGAGTACTGTTCCAAACCCAACGCTCAAATCCATTGAAACAAATTGATCTAGGTTATGGGCACAATCCTTTGTTGTTATACAAGGATAGTTTGGGGGTGCTTTCAAATAAGTGCCGCCCAATCCTCTCATATGAGAGCGATTCGATGCAAAAGTTGTCAAATATATGTCCGCTTCGATCACACGAAACATACGCCGGTATTGGACTCCAAGTGAGTCATCGCTTCTAAATGTTTGCTCAGAATATGTCCGAAAATTGTCTGGAAATGATAGCACTGTATCGAAGTCATAGACCTGAGCATTGGTTGTGCTGCGATCACCGGCTGAGTGAACGACCATGATCACGTGATAGTCCCAAACACACAGATAATCCTTCTCTTGTTGTCCAGCCTTTTGTTTCCAAATGGGAACCGTTTTTTCATCATTTGATATGAAGACAACAAAACAGTCATTTAAATGGTTTTTATGATAATTAGAAACAAATTGACATAATTTCCATATATTTTCTTCACAATAACAAGAAGTATAAATGCAATCACTTTTGTTGATCACCAATAAGTGGTCCAAAGAATTGTTGTCACTCTTGGATATCATCTCATATTTAGTAGACATTCAGTACTTCTTCGGAATCAATTCAAATATCGGTTCTTTAAAACACAACAAAACAAACGTTTTATTCACGAAAAATAGTTTGGATTTCTCTGAATAATCGAAAAGAAGATAAAAATTGAGCTAATATTCAAACTTTAAGACTAGTTAATGTTGAAAAATTTGATAATTTTCAGATGAGCAAGATCAAACAATAATCATAATTTAATCAAAATTAAATTAACGTACTTTTTGTGAGAAATGTATTGAAAACACGTGAATCACATCATGTGATCGGCTTTTAATTCAATCCAATATTTATAAACAATAAGTCATTTAATTTTCGGTCAAAACAAATGTCTTTAAGACTATTGCAGAGCAAACGTCTGACAACAGATCTATTGAGATGTTGTCGACTGTTATCATCCAATGATCACATGTTTTGCAAATCCTATCTGAGGTCTGTCCGACACTCGTCGACGTCGAGACCGTCGGCACAAACACAGACAACACCGGAACCATTGTCTGCAGACCAACAGTTTGATGATAGGCCGCAGACAAATCCAGAAACCGAACGATATTCGGGTGAAACCAGTTTTTCAATGCCTAAGGGACTGGTCGTACACCCGATTCAGTCAATCGGCATAAAAACTAAAATCGAAAAAGTCTTGAAATACGAGTCGTTTATCGAACGGCTATTTTTGGGTGAATTCGATAAAGACTTTCTCACGTTTCCCATACTTCTTAAGAACCGCAAAGAGTTCATCGAAATGACAGATCAGTACGAAATGATTAGACAAATGTTCTCTAAAATACGTGAAGACAAACAAACTATGGATTCGTTGGCATTCAATTCGTTGTTTAAGTTAAGTGTCTCTGAAATGATATTCGCCTTCGAAGCGATCGGAGCTTCCAATCAGAACAGTCTAGCCTTCGGTAATATATGTGCCGAAAAAAGAAAAGTTCTTAATCCGGACAATGACTCGAAATATGTGTCTTTCCCTGAAAATCAGTTGACTGTCGAACCTCTTAAAACAAATAAATCGATTATCGAATCAGTGATTCCTCTGATTATTCACAACTCTATGACATACTATGCGATCAGTAATTCATCGAATCAGTCATTAAAAGAGCAAATTCTCGAAAAACAGCCGAAAATCGGTTTTGCATTTTGTGAGCCGACAGACAATTTGGGTTCTCTTCCATACATTCATTGGGAAACATTCGCTAAACTCACCAATGATAACGACTTTTGGCTTCTCAATGGATCTAAAGGACGGATAATAAAAGACGATTACGACTACTATATGGTGTTCTGTCGATCAGAAGATTTTCCCGATGAGATGGGAACAGAATTCAAACGTCTGGATCAGTACGGGATCGTTACACTTCTTCTGCCTAAAGAGATGCTGACCATCGAAGACGATGGTATTGATAGCTATGGCATTGAATATCAAAAGATCCGATTCCGAGATATGCTTTTGTCGCGAGAAAAGTATGAATTAATTAAATCTGAAGGGAAGGGCACTCAGGCTCTCAATGTTAAGGCCTGCGGACAGTTAGCAACGGCTGCTGTAGTTTTAGGTCTTCTCAAACAACTTTTGAAAAACACATATGACTTTGTGCTGAGCGAACGGATCGGTCTCTCAGAATGTGAAATAACTCAGAAAATTCTGTCGGAAAGTACGCGAAAAATCTATGCGATTGAGTCGATGTTATACCTGAGCGCAGCGATGTTCGACTCATTCGAATCGGGCGCCGACTTTACCCTGGAGTCTCTGTCCGTAAAAACTATGGCCACAGAATACGCATTCGATGTCATAAAGAACTTGCGTTCGATATACGGTTCCCGATATTTGGTGTCGTCGACTGCACACGATTTGATCAATGTTTTCGACTCTTTCCTCGATTGTTCTGTCAATAATCGCATGTATTTAGCATTACGTGGGCTCCGAATGGCGGGTCAGTGGCGTCACGACCACATTAGGCGCTTACGACTCAGCCCTCTTTATCCGGTGTATGCGATAAAGCACTACTTGGGTGCCATCAAAAGGAGAAGAGATAACGTTTACTTCGATTTAGATCTTTGTGGTTATGTTCATCCAAATCTCAAACCGGCCGCCGAATGGCTCGAATATAGCGTCAAAAAGTTGGACATAAGTGGAGAGGATCTGCTCAAAATTCACGGAAAGGTATGACATCTGAAATGATTGAAATTTATAGTCAATTGTTCTTCAATTAGCAGAATATTATTGAAAAACAACAGGAATTGTATCGAATGTCGACCATAGCTATGGATATATTTATGATGACTTGTGTGCAGTCTCGGGCTTCCCATTCAATGTGCCATGGTATTCGAAACAATGACATCGAAAAGGAAGTGGCGATCGCTATATCTATGGAGTCATTCCTCAGAATCACTCAATTAGTGGACGAAATAGTCGGCGATTCCGAAACTTCTAATGACTTTAGGAATCAAATGATTCACAAAAGAAATGTTAAATTTGACGGATATTTCGCAAAGCCTACAATCGATCGCATCATTTGAAACACAAATTATTTGGATTTAGTTTTTGTTGTAATTTATAAATAGATTTGAATTCAATAATAAATTTTTGTTTAATCATTGAATAGATTTTTGACATTTCAAGTACACTGGAGTCCACTATAATTAATACCCTATATAATGAACTTTCCTTTATAATCAACAGCTTCTAGATTCCAAATCCACTTCAATAGACATTAATGTTAAAAGTAGTCCCTTATAGTCAACATTTGTTTCCTCTATAATGAGCGCTATGTTTAGACCACTCTAATAGAAAACTGTAGTAAAACTACTCCCTTATAATCAACAATAAAAATGACTCAAAATTCACTCAAATCTCTTAAAGAGTGGGAAATAACTGAATATTACAATAAATAGCAGTATTTGATATAAAATCTAAATATAATGTCATTTAAATGATTAACTTTTTATTTGAATATGTTTTCAATACAATGCCCTTTATAATCAACATTCCTCTATAATCAACAGATTGTTTAAACCAATAGTCTTCATCATAGTGGCACTGAATGGCACTCCATTAGTGTAATCATTAAAAACTTTGCCCATCCAGTGACTTGTTCTGTCCTATTCTGTCCTAATGGCCACCAATTACTGAATAATGTTAAGAAAATGTGATTAAAAGCTACAGTTTTTGAAACTTTGAAACATTGGTTGACATCTAATAAGACTTTGAAATTAAGAAATTAGTCAAAAGTTTGTAAATAAGATAAAATTGTCCTCAAAGTAGGGAATAAAGTAGAAAATTGTTTTGAGCACCCAGCACATACGAACACACAAACAAAATAGTTGGGATGTTCACACGTCTATCTGCGTATCCCTATAGGGGGCGGTCTGTTGAGGCGAGTCGAGAGATGGGATGACTGGAGGGACCTGTTTATTGAGTGCAGTGGTCGTGAGCGTAAGGCATGTTGGAAGCATGCCTTTATTTCATGTGAGACACCATCTTGTTTGCTGTGGTGATGATGCCATCATTGTGTCCACCATGGAATCACCACTACTGCAAACAAGATCTTCAGCACATTGCTATGTGTTGATCCAAGCAATAATCACTTTTTTAATAAAGTCTTAATTATTAACAGTAGTATTAGTGACTCTTCGTCATCGATGGCGTCCAATAACGGCGACTCAAATCCATGGCATCGGAAGACTGCGGCCGAAGTGATAGCAAACAATACCAATAAAGAGATTAATGCAAAGATCACCACTAATTGCAAGAATGTCTCCAAAGTGGCCAACAGTGATATCAACGACTGGCCCACTCTCACAGAAGTACACAAAGCAGAGGTAATTATGATTAATCACATTCCTCTTCGGTTTAATTGTCTCTTAAATTAAATGATCAGATAAAGGAGAGGATAGGGATATGTGCGTACAGTCAACGCATAGTTCTTAAAGCCAATCAATGCGTTAACTCTACGACTCTTTCAATAGAAATATTTGTTGGACTTCTTCTACAGTGTTTGTAAGGCATGTGTTGTAAAAGACTACTTGTGTTGCACTACAGCCACAGCACTGAATCATAATTTTTCTGAATCAGCCGATTATTGCATACCTTTTTCAACCAGATGTTACACTGAAAAGCATCTGGATCTATCTGTACAGAATCAGTAGTGTTGTGCAGAATAGACCTATTCTTTGCTAACAAACTTAACACTAATTATTGCGTTTTTTACAGACAAAAAGCAATTCAAGTGCTGACGACACCCCCATAAACACTAGTGATTGTGTCATCTCATCGGCGGACACAACAGTGCCTTCGACTCCAAACCCTAAACAGACTGATAATCACATAAACGACTCGACGCCGTCAACTCAGTCGATGTCATCACCGAATCATCACTCATTTGGGGACAGCTCTCTGACATCACAGCCCCAGTCATCTCAAGACGAAGAGGACTCGGCTAAAGAAAACTTGGAAAGAGATAACGGCCACTCATCCGGACCCTTAACCGACTCCACCACAACCACATCTAAATCTGGGAAAAAGAAAGGTTTGTCTGAAACCGAAGAGAAGAAATTGATTTCTTAAATGAAAATTCGCTGAATTTGTCTTTTGTTTGGTTGTTGTTTATGTCATACTTTCCGTAAACATAACCCAAAAGGGAACGACTCCTTTCGTAACCTTTAATTAAATAATTTATATTCTGACTAACTCTGAGTCTGACCTCCGTTTCAATTATCTAATGATTTGAAATAATTTCAACAAATGTCTCAATAGATTTCACTTTCAATTGAAACTATATTTTTACCACAAAATTATTCTTCGCTTTTATCTAATGCTTTACATCTGTGTCTTCAATACATTTCACATAACTATTGGGTAATTCCAAGATATTAATGAATTAATTTGTGACTTAAATCTCAATTCAATATCTTCTGAGTTATCGCACGACTGTTCTTATCGCTGGAAATCTCGATTTCATGAGTTACAGATGTCTTCATCCCTGCAAAAAAAGTTTAGTTTTGACCCAATTTAGTGATTCTAATGAAGAATTTTAAAGCAAAATTGTCGTTGAAATCAATGCAATTCGTCGATATTTTTGGGCAATTTTCAGAGAAAATGTTAGCTTTTTTCCACTTATCGTTTGGTTTCTAATTTTAGTTTCGATTGAATTTTTAATTTTATTGCTTTTTTCGCTACAATTTTGTTTTTGTTGAGAAAATAGCTTAAAAATAGCTTTGAAAACTTGAATATATAGGAATGCTCAATCTACCCCCCCCCCCCCCACACACACACTAAGTTGTTAAATAGTAACTTGCTCAAAATGCATTGTGAGATATAGTGAAAAATTGCAAGACTGTTTAGATTTTCTAAATTTGTCCTCACTATAAAAATAGTTGTTTTGAAACTTGAATTAGTGTTAATTAATAGCTTGTTTTTAGTGGTGAGAGACGTTTTGTGAAATATCCTTTCTTTTTCAAATGTAAAACTCGTTTCTCTCTCACTGTCTGTCTTTTGGTGTATTATCTCTTTGATCGACTCCTGAGAAAAATTCAATGTTTTCAATGAAGTATTCAAAGACGTAGAGTTCAATTCGAGCTATAATAGGGTTTATCCAATGTTTTGATTGAATGATGCAATTGAGTGATCAATTGGTGAAATTAATGGGCAATTAATCACTCGTCGATCAGAGGTGTTGACAAAGCATTAATTTTTCACCAGAAAAACTGCTTTATATCAGATCTGATAAAGAGGGTAAACCTAACATTTCATTATCGAAAATTTTGGGTTCCCATCTAGAATTGGACAATTTTGCCCAGGGTACCTTAAAGTTTGACATTTTGTTGAAATTTTTAGTAATGTTGTCGAATAAACTTAATTTATATAGAATGCAATATCGAGTTCAAACCGAATTTAGCCGAAAATGTTGCCCCCCCTAAACAGCCTCGGATCATGAACAGCACTGCTCATTAAAGTGATAGGAAATGCGAAAAATGTCTGATTGAAAGTGACTACACTTTTAAATACAAATTAATTAATCAAATGATTAGTTATTTGAAAAGATATCAGATTTCGAGTAAATATTTCATTGAATTTCTGACTTTAGTTTCTCTAAAATGAATAACAAATTAAACAAAATGTTTAGACTTTTCAGTGAAAACAATTCAGTTTTGAAAACAGCCGGAAATGTTGAGTAAACTTTGATTTAGACTTTTGTTTAGACAATTGTATAATTGACTAATCGATTCTGTGAAGTCCGACCTAGTTTAAATTACCGTTTTGCACTCTTGGATTATATTATCCGATATGAAGAGTATAATGGATCCTGGCCAATCGACGCATCAGGGTATTTACCTTTTTTATTTCAATTTAAAACTAATTGTCAAGGAATAGAATCCTATGCGTACTCACAGCTCACAAATTATCACAAATACCCATATATTTTAAGAATATTACGACCCGGCTTATACTGAATCCTCAACTCCAGGGAGGGTTCATAGGGTTTGATCTGTCTGACCCCCAGACAAACTCTGGTCTTATATTGAATTAGAGTTACTTTAAATGCATTAGTAATTAAATTCATTGGTAACTAAAGGCCTTTTCACAGCTGTTTTGCGACTTCCGATTAAACCGGTTTTACCACAATTTTTGATTCATTTGTCTTTTGTTTATTAATTATTCTAATCAACACTTAATAAATTAACAAGTTTAAATTGACAATTTGAATCAAACTAAAACTTGCATTCTTTCATTTCGTCACTTTGTCTTGGTAGATATTTCTAGAATTTCAATTATGGATATCCATGCTCATTCTGTCCTCTAAAATGCAATTTTCTGGTACTTCAGAATTAGGCGATAAAATGATGAAAAACATTGGAATTACCGTTTGAGTCAACACTGATATCAAACACCAATGGCTGCAGTTTTTCTGATTATTTGTTATAAATTATAAGTTTTCACAAATAAACTCTAAACTAATGGAGAAGTCTGTCACCAATAGAACAGAACTTCTTGCTGGTGGTGAAGGCCTTGGTAATTTTCTATATTTTCCGTAAAATGTTTGTCAATTAAGAAAATGATTAACACTTAACTCAACCCTTTTATACGACAATTATTTGCAATAATTTATTGCTTTTTATTGTTTATTAATTTCATTCAAACGTCAAAAAGTGATTAATTGAATGATTTGCTGAAACAGGACCTAAAAAATGGGTGCCTCTCGAGATCGGACCCCCGCCCCACACAAAGCCTCATCGGAGTAAAAGCTCAGTCAATAGTAGAGAACGAAATGAAGAGTCCCATAGAGAGCGTCATAGAGACCGTCCATCAGAGCGTCGAAGAGAACGACGTGAAGATAGATATGACTACCATTCCTCTGGCGCTGAAAATTATCACTCAGACGATCACTCGAAAGGTGGTCATCGCAGTCACGACAACTCTGGTGGCCACTACGAAGGTCGACCTGGCAATCGTCGGGGCAGAGCTCGTGGTTCACGGGGTACACGTATCTCTACCAGTGGTCACACTCAAAGGTCGCGTTCACAGACAGATCAGCACCATGATGACTTTCCTGCAGACATTGCCTTTTATGTGGACTACAATCCGGTAGACCTGAGCGGAACAATTCCAGTGACGCCATTCATCGGTCCCTTTTATTTCAACAATTCATATATGGGTTTAGACACACAAACACTCAAAGACTATATTAAGAAACAGATTGAGTATTACTTCAGTGAAGAGAACCTCCAGAAAGACTTCTTTCTTCGGCGCAAAATGGATGCCGAGGGCTTCCTCCCGATATCACTGATCGCATCCTTCCATAAAGTGCAGGCTTTGACACAAGAAGTCCAAATGGTTATCGACGCTCTCAATGATTCTACAGCTGTCGAAGTCGTTGATGGCGTCAAAGTCAGAACTAAAGTCAATCCCGAAAAGTGGCCGCTCGTGAGTTGACTTATAATTTGAGATTTTGATTTTTTTCAACCGAATGTCTGTTTGCATCAAAAGAGTGATTATCTAAACGCCACGGCCACTGGTCTTCATGCAAATGTTCCGGCTTTCATTCCTGGACAACCTTACGGTTATAGCTATGGCTCTGAACATCCCAGTGCTTACGGGGAAGAAGGCGGCAATGAAACCGTTACAGAAGCAGACAATGAGGACAATAGCACTCAGAGCTCAAAAGAAAGCGATTCTAAAGGTATGTCCACTCACTTTGAGCTGATATCTGCTTTTTGATCGAAAAAGTGATGAAATGATTGGAATTACCGATTGATTGCAATGATAACAAACTCCAATGGCTGCTATTTCTTCTGATTTATAGACGCAAATCATTTCAGTCAAAGCAGTCATATATTTTCAAAACTGATTTTTGTTGTCTTTCCACAGATATGTATAATAAAAAGGGACCAACAAATGCCAGTTTACCTGAACCCTCAGCCGAAGGAATGTCTTCGGCACTGCTCAATGATAAGACTCGAAGTAAACACGACTTTAGTCCTAAAGAAGTCGTGTCATCGAATCAGTCCAAAGAAGGAAAGAATGCCGTAAAGGATCCAAATTGTGGACAAAACAGGCATTCTTCTAACCATAAGCCAAACGATTCGGTGAAGTCTGACTGGAAGGAAGTCCGGTCTAAAAAGTCGAAACCCCGTTCTAAGCAGTCAACTGACTCTTCAATTGACAGTTCAAACAGTGTCGGCAATAAACTGAAAAATACCGGTATATCCGCTGATGAGTTGGCCTTTCAGTTCGATGAAGACCTTAACTCAGATCAGTGGACGAGTGGTCGCAAGAATCAGTTCACTTCGTGGTCTGACGAAGAGTCTGATAATGAAATCAGTGATACCGAAGTGGCACAGATTATTGTCGTCACACAATCCATGTCCACCGGAAGGGCCAAACACGAGGGCTATGACAGAACTGGCGACTGGGTGTCAAGAGTAAAGTTGACTCAGGAGTTGGCCGGAATCATAAATGACGGGCTCTTCTATTACGAACAGGACCTGATTGGTCAGCACGAAAAACATGATTTAAGACTACATAAAACCGTTGAACTTATATCGCAGGAGGCGTTCAATAAGTATACGCCCAACAGAACACACAAAATGAAAGGACAACCTCCGCCACCACCTCCCCCTCCACCGCCCACTTACGAAGAAGAGTCATTCCTTGAAAAAAGAGGTCCAGGTTAGATTTGTATTTTTTCCTAACATTTTTTAGAAATTCAATGAATTATTTCAGTTTTTTATTTAGTTTTTGTGTAAATTATTCAAACATTTATTCAATTAAATGAATTGATAGGCTCTCCAATAGCCGGTTCTGCGCCGTTGGCAGCTCCCGGTTCCCGAACTCCAAAGACGCCGCGTTTGAAGTCTCCCATATCTGATCCTCGATTCTATCCGGCGCCGGAAGTCCAAAAGGTAGTGGAGAAGGGAACGCCACGCAAACAAAAGACGAAACACTCGTCGAACCCACCCATTGAGCATCACGTGGGATGGATCCTCGACTCTCGTCAACACGGGGCCCACGCTTCCGTCGACTCTCTGGCTGAACCGTTGGCCACCTCTGCGACAGCAGCCAACTCTCAATTGTCTAATAGTCTGGACTCAACCCCGCAATCACTGCCAAAATTCGAGCACCCGTCACATTCTCTTCTCAAACAGAACGGTTTCACGCAATTGGTTTACCATAAGTATAGGTCCCGTTGTCTCAAAGACAGAAAACGTTTAGGTCTGTCCTCACAATTGATATAAGTTTTGGGCGATGTTTTCATATGATTTCTCTATTGTCTTGTGCTCTGTAGGAGTGGGTCAAAGTCAAGAAATGAATACACTCTTTAGATTCTGGTCTTTCTTTATAAGAGAGCACTTCAATAGACGAATGTACGAAGAATTTCGGCGGACGGCTGTCGAAGACGCGGCCGCCGGTTATAGATATGGACTCGAATGTCTATTTAGGTTCTATTCCTATGGTCTCGAAAAACATTTTAGACAGGATTTGTTTGACGACTTCCAGACAGAGACTATCAAAGACGTCGATTCGGGTAAACCATCCATTAATTTGTTGCGCTTTTTAACCATTTATTGTCAATCATTTGAAATCCATTCGACTTTTGACTTCATTTAAGTTTCAATTAAATGTTAGTCAACGGAACGAATGGAATATTGTATCAAAAACCTGTTTATAATTCAATCATAGACTCATTCTGTGCTAATGGTTGGCCGCAACTCGTTTACAATTATTTACTAAATGAGAGTTTTCTCTCTTTCCTCCCATTCTTAGGCCAATTATATGGTTTAGAAAAACTCTGGGCTTTCCGTAAATATTACAAAAATGGTTCGGCGCTGAAGATTAAAGAATGTTTGCTTGATAAATTGGACCAATACAAGACAATTGATGACTTTAGACTCGAGGCAGATATGGCCCGCAAAGCCGGTCCTTCCCGGCCTAAAATAAATGTGGAATCCCGATGAAAATTCCTGTGGGCTATATGTAAATTGAAACTTATCTTGATTAAATTTCAGTCTATTAGTAATATTCTTATAATGATATAAAAAACGAGTAACAAATTTGTTATAAAAATTACAGTCTATTTCACAAATGGTTTATCACTTTATTTCGAGATTTGATTCAATTATTTGTTTTAATTTTCATAAAAATGTAATCAAATAATGAAAAGTGATTTTCGATGTTTTCAAAGGTAATGCAAAAAATTTTATATCAAGTTTAACACGAAATCTGCAATTATTTGAAGCCTAAATTGTTATTGTTCTCTACCCGAGGAGGTGTTGCACAGTCCTCGCAGTCCCCTAATTCTCATTCAGTTATAACAATTAAAATATTTTAAACAATACATTAATTATTTGCCGATAAATAGCGAAACGAAATAATTTTATAATACATCTTCCGATTTGGTTGTTATTATTATAACCATAATAAGTATATATTGATTATTTGGAATTATCAATTGAATCAAGGTCAGATCAAGTCAGAGAAACAATTTATAAAACACTTATTGATAATAAAATGTATTATAAATTGTAAATTACAGTTGATATCAGAGTTTGACCGCAAATTAATCAATAAGTTTACACTTTTATGTACTTTTACCATGATCATTGCAATAATCTAGGAATTGGTTGAGATCTAGATTCTAGAACTATATTTTGCAATCAATCTAAAGACAAGTAATACTTCAAATAATTGATTTTCTATTTCTTTTGTCTAATCACTGCCCAAATGAATGGGTTTTATCTCCACTCAAAGAATTTATATTCTGCCTAAAGTTTCCTTTTTGTTTGACATTTGGTTCTTGGAATTGAAGGAAAGGTCTGAAAAAATGTTTATCAGGAAATAGTGACAAAATGTGTGATTTTGTAATAAAAATAATTGTATTCGAAATTAAATAAAATCTATTTTAGTGAAGAAATTCTTCAAAAATAAACTTCAATTCTCTCTCTTTCACTGATCGCCCAATTATTGGACCAAATTATCGGCAATTCTGAGACTTCTAATGACTTAAGTAATCGATTCACAAAAGAAGTGTTAAATTTGATTATTTTTCGAAAGCCTACAATCGATCGCATCATTTGAATCACAATTTATTTCGATTTAGTTTTTGTTGTAATTTATAAATGGATTTGAAATCAATAATAAATTTTTGTTAATACTTTTACTTTTAGTAATCATTAAATGCAATGTTTAGCTATGGATTAACACCAATCATGTCCTGTACTGAACAGCAATAGTAGTAAGTCTCAAAATATTTTATAATTTCATCGAAAACTAGAGTAGACTTCAAGAAAGGTGACATTCCCACTGATATATAAAGAGAGGGTTACCGTACCCTTAGTGATAATGTTGTGAAGTCTGCTGAGAACTTCGATGTGGAACTCCTACTGATTGCCCAACGACTCAATTGCAATATAAGCTAAGAAGGGGTCAATTGGACTAAATCGACGGCTCGAAAGTCGTTCCTTTTTGGTCGTGGCTTCAAATGGGGAAAGACGTGGCACTCATATCACTCAAGTATATGATCGGCGCCTGTCGTATACAAATACTTGACCTTAAAGCCGAATGAGAATTAGTTTAATTCCTGGATAAGAGTTAATCGTATAAATGGTTCCAATTTTTCTCGAATTTCATTCAAAGTTTAGTCACTTTTTATGAAAATTAGATTTAATTTATTTCGAAATAAACTTATTTTTGAATAAATATTTACAACAAAATTGAAATTCAAAAACATATTTGTATTCAATTCATTGAATGAGTGGAAAATTATTACCTCGAGTATTGAAATTTAAAGACATTAAGAATTTGCAGACGTTTTTAGTCACAGATCGAAAGCCTGTAATCAACAGAAAGAATCTCAAAAATATAATTGAGAGGAGGGTTACGTTGACCTACAATTGATTCACTGGCTTTCAACTCTGGAGCGTACCTTCTGATCTTGTTTATGATCTCGTATATACCCCGAATCATATTATTTGATGATAGCTATGGATAATCTGAGGAATTCGAAGAATAACTTTGATTTGAGTGCTGTTTTGACAAATGTTTGATTGGTTTTGAAAATTTTAGGCAAAATTTCATCAGAACATTGTTTAGCAATTTTTGCATTTCATTGAAAAACTATCATGATCATTATTACGTTCACACAACAATCTCCTAATTTGAGTCATTTTTATTTTTTGATAGATTTTTTTATAAATCCAAAACAACTCCAGCTCTGAGTCGCTTCCAATCACTTAACGAGTCTTAAAGTTTAATTCAAATAAGTATTTGTTTGCAATTAATTCAAATCATTT
>JAQFXL010001182.1:0-13475 GCA_034693445.1 Edwardzetes edwardsi | reverse complement strand
TAAGTTATAGTCTGAACAATAAATTGAAAAGTGTTTATAACAATGAGCCGGAGGCTAATCGGCAATTGGAGAGAGAGTCGAGTCCAACCCAAGCCCGTAGGTCTTTTCAATTTGATTTTGAAGTCATGGCAAAAAGTTGAAGGTAGAGAACAGAACAAAGTTAGGCCTCGGCTCTGATCTGTTCCTCAAATGATCGCATGATTCAAAACAATTTAATCAGAAATCGCTTCCACTCATTATGTTTGACACTCTCTTTGACTCTAAATATAGTTTAACTATTATTTTATAATTATGTGCGAAGTGTTAGTCATTCAGATAATAATTTTATCGTCAAATTGAGAGTTCACTTAGTTTTCAGATAATATCTTTGAAATTTTTCTTCCGAATTAAGTCAACCAAAGCATGAAAATCCCAAATATCGGGATTATTGCCAATTATTTTGAAATTTATTTTCAGATAAAACTAAAACCAGACAACAATTTCACCATTTATTGGATAAAAATGTGAGCCAAACATTGAGGAGTGAAGACTCTGCGAGAGATTGCAAACAACGTTATATGTGATGCACGAAAAGTTAGGCCAAATAATTATGTCCAAAATCGATCATATTCTTTAAGGTATGCTTTAGCTCCGGGTTATGGCATACCATTTACTTATTGGCAACAAACCCCAATGAAATTTTCCTGGAATATATGGCTTTAAAGTCACTTAAATCAATTTTTTAACGTGGAATTTATCAAAATATTTTGCTTAAACTCAAAGTGAATTGTGTCGGAGCATAACAACAAAGAATAAAACTTGCAATAAAAAAATAATCCAAAAATGGGTATTAAGTTATTAAATCCCAAAACCAGTGCTGACGAGTGTTATTGAGTAGAGAATTGAAGGCAAGAATAGAGTAATATTTATATGAAGTGAAAGGCAGGTAAAGCCGTAGTTTGAAAACTAGTGATCAGTTTTTTCAACAAAAACAAAGAATGAAAGACTGAACGGAACAGTAAAAAGTTAAACAAGAAATGTAAACACAGGAATTGTGTAGACATTGTGTTCCTGCAAATTCAGTATATATGTGCACTATTACTGATTAAAACTTTTCGTCCCATAAGAGGCTTAATGTTATAATAGAATATTTGCTAAGAATCGACTCGAGACCAGTCATGATGGGAATGACGCCGAGCGCACAGCCGAACCTAACTATTGGACCAACTCTACAAACACTTGTAAAGACTGTGCACTCGATTCGAGTACAACTTTTTTTTAAAAATGGCCAAAAGAGCAATGCTTTGACTTTTGAATGTTTCACTTTTCTAAGAAAATAAGTGAATAGTCAATAGGCTGTGCAGTAAAAAAGTGAGGGCACACAACATGTTCACAAACTCACGATAAGGCCCGGAGCGCAGACTTTTATTTTTGACCAAACAGTGCGATGTCTTAAACAAAAAAGTTGGAGAGGGGGGAAGAGTGGTTGTTTAGGGCAAGACATAAAACATAGGTTTACATAAAACAATGTTCACTTCCACATAAACTGTAGGAGTGTATAGCGAGTAGTCTCATGTTTGGTCCCTACTCTCGGATCTGTGCCTCTGCCTAACAAACTAACACTGAGAGGCCCTTCAAGTCATAAAAAGCGTTTTATTTTTTAATGAGTTGGACTCAACATAAACGGTCACTAAATTAATATTCTGTTCCTAACATACGATCAACTGTTTAAGCGTTAATACGAATCGTTTAAGAAAAACAAATATTTCATTAGAATATGTTTGGACTCAAAGTTGAGTTCATTTTGATTCGTTTCACACGATTTGGGGCTTAAATCCAAAGAATTTCTATTAATTCTTAGAACTATTATTCAGACTTTTGGATAATTTTTCAAATCTTTTAAAAATATATGACATCTGATAGGAAAAGAAAAATGTGTCAAACATTTGAAGCGATACCAGAATTAATTAGAATCAAAATATGGAGGGACTGACTGAACAACAGACTAATTATAATCTAAAATATATGGAATTCAATAGTTTGTGAAAATAGAGATTTGCTTTCAAAAGAGAAGTGATGGCAGAAAAATGTTTGCAAAAACCCTAAATCCGAATGTGTATAATGTGATGCCCTATCATTAGGGGTGGAACTCATGCTTTTTTGTTGAAAACATGTATTCAGCGATAAATTCAAATTTTATTTCAAAGTTCAATATAAGTATTGAGTCTTTCAGACCAAATGCAAAGATTTATAATAGCGATGAGTCTGTCTGAGGATCGACCGCTTTATAATATGCTAAATATCTTTCATATTAACAATTATATGAATAGTAAGCACAGGTATAGAAGAAAAAAGTATAGAATCCGAAGAAATGCTGTACTGATTGGTGAGTAGCGAGAAGTAGTCAGCAAAATAATGTGGGAGTCTTATAATGAAAACGAGAATCAAGTTATAAGTTTTGGGCGTTTTATTAAATAATAGTCTCTAAGAAAAGTACAAAATTTGAAATTATTATTATTTTCAAAATTGAGTAATATATGAGAGACCATTCAAATGGGACAGATATATGAGAGACTCTTTTCAGCGCTAAACCCATAATAAACTATTGCCCATAACTTCGTGTTCATTGCATACAAATTTTCGGCTCAAGTATTCAAATATAATGATTGGCCACAAACTTAAGCAAAATTTTAATCTTAGCTTTTCTTTTGAGTTGAAAATTCATAAAATTTTGAAAAATGTTTAAATTATGCAAATCTGGATCTCAACGTAAAATGAATAAAGTTTTAAGTTTTTAAATATAATTTATATTTGATTTGATGAGTTATTTTGTTATTTTTCTCCAAGATTTTATTGAAATTCTTGTGAACAAAAACTTCTTTGACTGCATTCATAAGGTTATGAAATGAGAGAAATTTGGGACCAAATTGGGATTAAAATAACTCAAATTTTGTCGCGTAATAACAACTCTGGTATTTTTTAATTACATTAAAATAAATGAAATCGATTAGTTTGAAATAAGCACCTGTTGCTCATCTTCTTAGAAAGCTATGTGTCCTTCTTTATCAGCAGTGGCCAACAGATAAGTAACTGAAGGCAACTAAAAAAAAAGCAAAAAATTAATGCCTTCTCATTGCTGTGAACCACGGGTGGGAATAGACGTGCTCTGCCATCGAGTAGAGGAACGGACAAAATTAAATTTAGAGGTAAAGCCTTAGAAATAAGTCAGCGATGTTTTGCGTGAAATCCGGTCAAACGAAAGCGCAAAACAGATTTTAGAGGTTTTTTTGAAAAACCACAAACACTTGACATTAACTAAAATTCATTTGTTTGCATGCGATTCAACGTTTAACAAGAATACATGATTTGAATTATAATTACTGGTGAGTGAAGTGCACTCTTAGGATAGACGACGCCTCCCTCTGCCATGAAATGGAAATCTCTGAGAATCTCGTTTTGCAGTCACTAAAAGAGACTCGTTTTCAGTTAGTTTTAAAGCTTAGACTCGTTTATAGCCTTTGTAGAGATTGATTGCCAACTATTAAATATATTTTTGCTGAACGTCAGCCCCCTATTCATCCCTATTGAGCTAATTCAGAAAATTATATATTTTTCACTATCGGACCAAACTTTTTATGGAGAAATCAAATTCTTGTTTAACTTGAAAAAGAATTTTTCGCAATAAAATTGATGCAATTTATGGCTTTTCGCTACAAATTCTGTTTAATTTCATAATTATTTGAGAAAAATGAGTCGACTTTTAGTTGAAATCGAGTCTTACTTCAAGTGATACCCAAATGTTAAATATTCTGTAAATTATTGCATAAAAGAATCGCACATTTCTGCTATTCTCAGCACTAGTGTAGAGCAATAGAAAGTGCATTAAATGCAAGGTATCATGAAATTGGAGGTCAACCTGTTTAACCTGTCAACTATTTACTGCCTGTTCTTCAATGCAATGCTTCGCCACTTGACAGCCAGATATGTATGAGAGATGTCAACTCTATAATCGGGCTATTGGTGTGCAGTCAGAGCCCAATACATGATCGACACATACATTAAGATTAAATTTCTGTTTAAACTTATGCTTTTCAAAAATCATAACTTTTTATGAGTTTTCTGTTAATTTGATTTTTCTGATTCACATCTAAAAGAAACTCGTTTTGAGAAATGTTTTTAAAGACGTTTTAATGAACATTAAAATATGAATTCCACTCTTTTTTTCACTTTCAAATAGTAATTGATTTAAACTAATTTTTTAAATAAATTAAACGCTAAAACACTATAACATAAGTAGGAATAAAGACGAATATTTTGATTGATTTGCAAATCATTTCAATGAATCGTTTAATTTGTGAGAAATTGATTGAATTAGTGGTTTGTAATCGTCGGCCAAAATTAAATAACAAATCGATTGAATAAAAGAAAATAATATTTCAATTAATAATAGTTGGGATATGACATCAAATATTCATTAAAAATCAGTGAAATTAATGATTTTTAAATGGATTATAAAAGAAAATTTGTTATTAACTGTTGGCACGAACTCCGCATAAGTTATGCACTCAAAAGAGCCCTTAATTTCTTACAGATTCTCCTTTTTCTTTCATTATCTCAAACCTCAACGAAAATGATTGAATAAAACAAATTCAATCAATTAATGTCTAAACACAGAGAGTCTGTCCCTATGTTTGTCATAGTGTTGGGTCTCTCTGTTTATGAACGAAACTGAAAACGTATTGTTATATAAGATATTATAGACTCAGAGTTGGGATAAGTCTTCTAAGAATTTGATATCAAAGTCAACATAAGGTGAGAAATGTATGAAAATATGATTCTATCGGTTGAAGGCTGTGCTGTCAGACAAAGTTATCCAGAAGTAGAGCTACAATAGAAAGCCTTCTTATCCTTTCTCTTTTTGAGAGCACTTTAGCGAAAGCAAACATTAAGTGCGATGTCGTCCGCACTGAGAATTCATACAATTGAGACAATCAGACAATAGGCAATCCAAAGGATCGGCACAACTATTCAAATGCAGTTTCAGCACAGCTATAACTAAAGCTTTAAATCCGTGCAATCCATAGAATCCGGTGAAGATTTTCGGCAAAATTCCGAACCAATTCTAGTGTTGGTACGGCTTATGTACCGAATGTATGGCTTCACAGATCACATACACACTGACAGCGCAATCGTTTCGATTTTTACTTCAAATGCAAACATAAAACTTGTGAACTCACAGATGGACCTATTCTTCGACAAATACAGACTCAGGCCATGAGAACAGACAAACTTAATCCTTAAGAAGGCAAAGCCTTTTCTTAGTAGAGGTTCGGCTATTATTAGAGGTCTTTAGAGGGCAGACATAATTACAAATATTTGTGATTCAGTCCACTCTCATATAATTTATTTGGCGTTTTTTAAACAGCGATAGTATCGGTTCGACAATAGATGAGACGGAATACAAAAATCAGTTTATAGTTTGAGATTTTAGATAACATACAATTTATTGGTTGAAAATAGCCAAGGTCTTCCACACAGGGGGTATATTACAAAACTATGAGTTGAAATTTGCATTGAAATTTTTGCAGACAATCAGTTAAGATCAACACTACCCCATAGCGAGCACTTCCACTCAAAACTTGACTCATGTTTTTGCTATTTCGAGGGTCCAGAGGTATTTGAGCGATACCTTGACTCTCACCGAACGGATTAACTTTTTATCATTTATGCAAAACATTCGTCTCATAAATACAGCGATTATTCAAATTAAAAACAAAAATAAAAGAAATGAATAGAAAAATAAGTAAAAACTAAATATCAAATATAAGAGACAGAGAATCGGACACAGAATAAAAGCAAAAAGTTTTTGAATTAATTTTGATAAGACTAACAATAAATGTGCCTTGAGCAACAGACTTTACAATTATTATATGAATGCTATAAATATTTATTCAGTTTTGGCAAATGTTAGTAACAAACAGAATAAGTCTTACCTTAAAGTTACAGCGCTTTGAATTGTAAAATGAAATGTCGTTTATTCTCATCGACCGATTGGCTGACATTTTAACCATTTGTGGACTAAATATCATAATAATCAACACTATCTTCAGAAACAAATTTCAATCGCGATGTCTTCAAAAAACAAGACGATAACGAAGAATAAGTTATCGGAATAACTATTATTAAAGTTTTCCAAAAGAATTCAAAATATTATTTTTTGACAAATTCTAACATAAGATGTGTATTAAAGTTAAAAACTTCGACAAAAAATGATAACATATTAGAAATGGTCGATAAAAATGATAAATATATAGAACATGAAATACATTCGCAATATTACAACAAACGATAAGTTCATTCGACTGTCAGTCCGTTTATCAAACAGAATGACAAAATCTTTTGCCGAAAAATAGTCTTTTTTTAGAGAAAACAAAATATTGTCAGCAAATAAGTGATCGATAAAACTGTAAGTTTCGAACCAATAATAATAGTTATGATTCGCACCGTTTAAACATTGGGTGCAAATAAGTTTCAGCAAAATTTAATAACTCATTTGCGATACATTTGTTAGAAGTTATTCTCAACAAAACTTAAACGATGTGTTCGTAGGTATGCGTTGCGTTAAACACACGTTTGTGTTGTTTCGCTCTCCGGCACAGAGTCTGAGCCTCTATTGAAAGCAAAGCAAAGCTAACATGTCATGCCTTACCAGCACTGAGAGCACAGCTAACACAACAACTGGGTATATGCAGAGAGAGAGAGATAGAGAGAGAGAGTCAATTCGACTTTTGTTGGGGAGTCAGTCGATGCGAACGCCAATTGACTACTACCTGAACAACGAGTTGGATAGCAGTCAAGAGTTGGTGCAATAATCTCATATTCGCTGTGTCTGCACCAGACTTGCCCTTTGCCCGGGTGTTCCGAAGGCGCGTCAATCTTAAGGCTAATTTTTTATATAATATTTTCAAACGTTACTATAAATCATTTGGTGAACTACTTCAGAATTTTTAATGACTATAAACAGGATCCAATTGAATCCATATTGAAATCAGCAATTCTTTGCTTCACTTTAAGACTTTTTTGTTTTGTTTTTAGTCTTCTTTTTAATTATTTTCGAAGAGTTTTGATGAAAGAAAAATAAATATAATTTTCAATATAAGAGTCTATAAAAGTAGTGTTTTTTTTGGCCATAAATTTTGCGGATTAAAAATGAACTGAAATTCTCTGATTTTTTGATGAATAATACTATTCAATGGTTTTCAATGTTATTGAATCAAAAATAATTAATTTTACTCAAAATTCTGGTTTTTCTCAGAGAAAGGGTAGAAATATGAAGAAAAGATAAGCCGACAGAAAATATGTTGGGATAAAAAAATAAAAATATGCAGACATTAAACAAAGTTTTTATCATCAAAATTAAGGTAAGGCTTAGATTGAAGTCTGATTTTAATTATGAGATTATTGTCTGCTTTTCCTATAAGTCTGAAAAATATATAATTGAGTGACAGAAGTGTGAAACGAATATCTAATTGAAAGCAGTTTTCACTGACAACACAATCGATGCAAAAACAAAAGAGTAGTGAAAGTAGACTCAGTTCTGCTGTATCTGAAGAGAGGCAATGGTTTGGGAAGACTTGAGTGATATAACACTTAATTAGACCACTTTTGGGAGGAATGATGTGCTGAAGAGTCATTGATGTGACTCAACTTAATATATGGAACAGTCATTTGAAGGCAACTAATAAGTGAGAGTCGAGAACACAAAGACCGACAAAAAAGATCGAAAGAGAGAGAAATTGGTGACAATCAGACACATTCACAACACATTCATCGGTGAAATGGTTGTCGTCGTTCGTCATTCTTATGGATCAATTGTGTTGTATTCTATAAATTGTATGCTTGTATTTGAGCCTCAATTTAGTGGATACCTAAGCCTTCCAAATGTTATTTAGGACAATAGGATTTCATATTGAGTTACCGATACGTTAGCGCACTCTTAGCTCATGTCAGGCCTCTGGTTGGCTATATTTTAATGTTGTTTGGAATAAGGAATCGAACGAATCGAGAATAAGTGGATTTATGAGTAAAAGCCAAACCGATCAACAAAACTATAGTAATCGCCAATAAGACCAACAAAACTAACGATTCTTCACAATAAGAGATCCGACCAAATGATCAAAAATAAGTCGAATAAAAAGAGAGCCAAAGAATAGGTTTGCCTTTAGTTTAACAATAGGTTGGATGAGTTTGGCGTAAATAAAAATGCGATCAAAACATAAAGAGATCAAAAATTAGATATAGACTCGAATGAAGTCGAATGAAGACAATCAAATTGATTGCAAACTTTTTGTTTCAGACAAACCATCCATTATTTTAGTTCTCTTTGGAGTCTAATCCCATTCCAATGGAATCTAATATAATGACAATACATCACAATATTCTTTGCAATACATTATTATAATATGCATTGAATATAAGGTAAGTTAGTTCTCATCAAACATTCAAGAGCTCAATACCATTAAAAACTATGGATATTTGTATTATAATGTGTGGCCAACACTGCATAACATAACCAAATGTTATATTCGTCTAACAGAGACATAATTTTGAAACATTGCTACAAATATGACATAAATTGATTCGAAACGTTACGACATAACAAAAACCAAGAATAGTATTAGTTTTCAGATCATTGAACACAATTACCTCAGTTTTGAAGAGAAAGAAGAAAAAAAGTTTAAACGAATATTAACTGAAATAATAGGATTTGACTCTTTGTACTTTTTGTAGTTATAAATTTGTTTTTATTTTCGGTTAAAAATTAAGTGGAATTAAATGTAAATTAGAAATAAAAGTAAAATAAAAACCTTAAGAGTTGGCTAATGCTGTGCACAGACTTTGAATGCTTTAATGAAATGAGGAAATCATATCTGCAATTGAAAAGACAAGTAATGTTTAACTGAATCATAAGTCTATCATTTGGATCAGTTTTGTTGAGCACAGACTTAATGGAAGAACAAAGACTCGAAGGCATAGCCAAGCCTTAAGAAGAGAGCCATAACTATATGTAGTTTGATATTAAAATAAATCAAAATTTTCATTTCCGAATCCAAAATAGCTTTTAATGTTTAGATTAAAGCCATTAACGTGTGAGAAGTGAATATATATTGGAAGCGATACATACATGCAATCCATACCCTTCTCGCAAATATTTTTAATCATAAATCAGATCTGAGTTCATGTTCTCAACCGAGCCTTAAAACGTTGCAAAACATGACAACAACAACAGAATATCAAAAACATCATCGCTTTCGACGCATATTTTGTGAACAAAGAGCTAACAAAAAGTATAACAAATAATTCAATAAAATATATCGTCGTTCCTATCGTTTGCACTTCCATTGCACTCAACAACCATTTCTAAATTTAATGGAATTTTCACCTAAAAAATGCTAGAAATTCACTCAAATAATTGGTTAAATTTTTCAAATCAGAGAAAATATTGGATTATGTGATCAAAAAGTCCCAAACATTCATTAAGTGATGTTTTGATACAAAACACTCGATTCAATAGAAGGTCTGTCCAATTGAGCAAAACATCTGGAGATTCAGAGTTAAAGTGAATTTTGATTTTGAAAAACTTTTCTATAAATAATCTCTAAAACCTGAATATCTTAAACCTTTAATAGACTGAAACAGAATCGAAAAGAATAAATGTGTCGTCGATTCCATCAATTTTAGCAATTCTTCAAAATATAAACCAAATTCATAAACAAAAATATTTAAAGATTTCAAAAATGAAATTCTGTGCGAAATTCAAACAAATAATTGAAAATTTGATATTAGGATTACAGAAGAAAAGATTGCAAAATGCGAATCGACTCAAACGAAAGACAATATATGATTCAAATCGAAAAGTTTAAGCCTTAAGAAGAATGTATTTATATTATTAAAGAGAAAACTATTGCAAAATTTATGAAAATAATCCAAAGTATTGAAAATCAAATGAATAAAAGCATTAAAATCACGACTGAGTTATTGTAAGGCATTTCTAAAGTCAGTCAAATGGTTATCGCTTAATATAACACGACTTATGCCAAACATTTAATATTTAAAAATCAAATTCAATTATTGTCAATCAATAAACATGTTAAAAATGTAATCAATGCAAAATTCATTCTTCAAATAGCACATGTATTTATGTTTAGCTGATCTTCTCATTAATCATTTCGGGCAGAGAATAAAAAATAAGCCATTTTTGCGTTAAATTTATAGTTTTTTTTTCACTTTTGAGAATCAGAAAAATATTTTGCCGAAAATTGAAACAAAATTTTTGTTGATTTACATAAAGAAATGATTAATTTTAATAAATGCATTAAAAGCCAGAAATGAATTAATTGATTGATTGTCTATCAATCCATTTGAGAAACTGATGTTTTATGAAAAATTTTACCAAATTTGTAATTATTTTTCAAATTGCAAACAAATCAAAATCAACTAAAATATTGCGTATTTTAGAAATAATTTTATCTTTCAAAGTAATTGACTTTAAAAATTAAAATAATTGAATTGTTTTTATAAGAATTTAAAAATTTTGAATATTATTAGGAATGAAATATTTGCAGAAATTGTTGATTTGCAGACTTATTGTTATTACAATAATCTCATAGAAAAGAAAATCTCTTCAAATTTCAAGTTTTTTTTTATTAAGAACTCAATTCTAATAAATAAGACTTAAGTAAAATGAACTCAAAATATTTCAATGAACTCCAGGTTTCATGAAGTGCTTCAAAGAATATTGAAACCAAAAATTCTTACGACTGGTTGACAAACATTTGTTAGAAGTGATGACTTTATATTCAATTTTTTCATTAGTGAAAATCTATGCAATCATTTCGATACCCAATGATTTGTTTAATAAAAACAGAAACTAACGCAATGTTTATCGATATATCGCTGACAGTAAGCAAAATTAAGTGATCCAGACCATTAAAATTCTGTAAATATTTTTCAAATATAATTAATAGAATTAAACAAATTCTGTCCATTAATTAACGATTAATAACAAGAGATTATTGTTATTAAAATCTAAATTATGAATAGCTTATGATTAGGCACTCAATAAACTTATGGCTAATGATCTCCAAAATTCATATTTTTTTTCATTCAGAGCTGAATGTCTAGAGTTTATGAGCTGTTTATAAAGACTCAAATACTTTGTTATAAAATTCATTCTGAGCTAATTCTTAAGCACTCAATTAACAAAATTATTGACCGAAAAATTGCATTCTTCTAAACATTATATTCAGTGACATTTAAAAGTTATTTTTAACGTTAAAACAAAACTTTGAAAATTTCTGGAAACAAATCAAATTCCGAAAGATTTGAATAATTTAAAACTCAAATCAATATTTCAAATACAAGAATAAAATGGTTTGAAATATAAAGTATTTAGATTTGAAATCGAAATAAACTTAAGAGAAAAACTGTGGACTAAGAGATAAAAGCAAACTAAGAGTAAAATTCAATTCAATTGTAGTGACAATAAATATATATAAAAAACGAATTATTTTAGGAAAACAAACGGAAAAAATAAGTTTAGTCTTGGAATGGATTGACATTTAGAGAGTTGTCTGTTGTCTGACTCTATTAGAGTTCACATTCAGAACACAAATTCACGTAAAATACACATTCAATACATCGAATGGAGAAAACGAAATGTAGACCAAAATGTTTGGAAAAATTACAGTAAAAAACATAAAACTACCGTTTCTTCAGACTTTGAGAGACAATCAGTTTTCAGTTCCAAATGTTTTTCAACTTAAATGTCGAAATGGTATTTGGTTTTAAGCACAACAACGATATCATTAGTCATATAATAAAAGTATTACAAATATATATAACATAAGCGAAAAGAAGACAAAATCGATTCAATGGCTTATAAATAGCATATGTTTTATAAAACGATTCCCTTTGTTCATGCAATTTATAAACATCTTTACGACTAAAACACTATATCTAAACATTCAGTGACGCTCAGAGGGGGTTCATCCTCTATATCCGCTTTTCAAAATATACTCCCAACCAATTTGTCTTCAAACAAATTAGTACAAAATTTTCCGCAACGGAATGTCCCTTGCTAATATATTGAAGAGAAGATAATTTCTGATGAAACTTCTCTAAGCTTTGAATAAAAAAGAGGATGGTCATCTCAGTATATGGAAAAACAAACTTTGGTTAAACAAATAAAATCTAAAGCGATTAGATTCAGCAGTTTATTCAAAAGATTTATAAATAAATTGGACCAGTAACAATTGCGCAAATGATGGATTTCGTAGCATACATTTAATCTAGATCGTTCAAATTGAGATAAGTTAGCCAACATATAATTCAATCGAATCCATGTCATTCAAAATCTAACCGCAATCTTAACATAAACTTTCACATTAACAAGCACTTTTAATGGCAAATTGCAAGCATCTGAATAATCTAGGATGATCTTTTTAACTCTCGCTAATTATCTATGAGCAGCAAATTTAACAAATAATTGCTTTAAGATAAAAATCAAGCGAATATTTTTACTCTTTTTTATGTCAATTACTTTTGGTTACAATATTTGAAATAAAAAATCAATTTTTTAATGTTTGGTATGTTTTTAGTTATCATTGGTTTTGATGTCAGAATACATACCATTTTAGAAACGAAATGATATCGGAAACCATCGGAAGAGTCCGAGTCTTATCTCAGTGTTTGATCTGATGTTTGATATCAATGTTTGCTTTCAATTATTAAATATTATTTTTGTTGAGTTTAGGTTTCGATCGCTATTTGTTTGAGTCTCAAGTTTTTCAATACTTTTCTGATATAAAAGTTTTTTGATATCAAAAGCGAAATAATTCTCATAAATATATAAATAAATAAAAAAATTAATAAAAATAAGTGAAAACTAGTTAAACAAAAAACTTTTAAAATGAAATTAGAAGTAAATAACAAAACGATGAAAAATATAAATAAATAAATTGTTTTGGTATTTGAAAAGTGTTTTCACAAGTTTTCTGCCATTTTTCAAATCAGAGCTTCAAAATCAAAACACTTTTGAAAAAAAGTTTTTAAAAAACCTGAAACTCTTTGGCGAAACATAAATATCGTTATGAATTCAAACGACTCTTTTTATTAGTATTGTTGTATTTATTAGACTAATATCACGAATACATCGAAAACTTTGTTACTTTTTCTTCTTTGAGTTTAATTTCTTTTTCGACTCTTATTTTATCGATTTTCAATTAATGTGACTCTAGTTTAAAACTTAATTAAAATATTCTATAAGTGTTTGGCGAAGGAAATACTTTTGATTTATTTGTAAGAACTTAATCAAAGCTATGCTTTCGGTTGTCTTCTGAAGAAAATCTATTGAATACTTTGTGAATAACTCGTAAGTAATGATGATTTGCAGGAAAGTTAACACTTTGTGAAACTGATTTGAACGTAGAGTTTTC